>JAMZAV010001439.1:0-134425 GCA_024449915.1 Sweltsa coloradensis
ATGAGCAGGGCAGGCAGTGCGCAGCAGTCATGACCCACCGTGTCGTGAGGATGGTACCAGTACAAAGCCGCGTCAGTGTACTCTTCCCCTTGTAATATTCCACGTATCTACGTATGATTCTTTAATAACAACGCGAACTGATGACTTGAACTGCCCAGGTGCTGCGAGGGCTCCACCATGGATCCTGGAGCTGTAGCCTGCGTCGCCCTGCCATTCTGTGTTGCCTGGAAGCCAAGTTGTATTGAAAGGAGTAGTCAGATTATAGGTTATGCAGTCTTTTGGTGAATCCATTTATATATACAAAACTTGTTCTTATCTAAGGCGACGGTCGTCGCCCGGCAGACAAGCGCATGCGACTGCTTAGGCGACACGAACTCCAGCCCTATATACACCTACCAGAGTTGGGGGGTTTTCAGCTATCTGCACACGCCGCCCCGAAAGAGTAACAATCTTGAAACTCGGTATATGATCTGGTTTGTGGTCCATGACATACCAAAAATAAAATTAACCTGATCCGACAACTCGTTCTGTGTAAAAAAAAAAAAGGCTCTCAACATCGCCAAATTCCTTTCGGCTGGCTGGTGGCTGGGTGGGTTGGTGGCTGGCTGGTTGGTTAGTTCTCTGCGGAGATTAATTTAGCCTACAGAGAAAACGGTAAATCTTAGAACTATGAAACTTGGACCACACTTAGATGTACTTCAGACGCAGTGACTTTTGCTTTCAAAACCAAAATCGGTAACTGGGACCGGAGAAAATCCAAAATTGGATGATAATCAAAACGCGTAATTTCCAAGGTGTGGGAATTTGTACAAACTTGAAATTTATCATGCTATTAACCATTATAAATATCTTACGTCCAAAACACAAGGGGCTAAATTTGGGGATGACCATGGGCCCAAAAATGACAAAAAACGTATCTGAACTTTAAGAAACGAATCATTAAAAGAAAACGCTACAACTGAGATGTTTCAAACGTGGAATACATTTTGATATCTCTCATTCTTTATCACTTCTGAATATGGAAAGCAAAATTGGCTAACGGGTACCGGAGAAAATCAAAATTATCAAAAGTAGGTAATTCCGTACTCTTATGAATAATACGCTATACTGCGAAAACGGTTCATCTTAGAACTTTGAAACTTGGGCCACACTCAGATGTACCTCATATTACCAAAACCGGGCAATTGGGACCGGGTAAAATCAAAATCAAAATCAAAACGCGTAATTACTCAGGCGTAGTAATTTGTACACGCTTGAAATGAAACATGCTCTTAACCATTATAAATCGTGTGGCTCGTAGGTCTTGTTGTTAGCGTATCTGCTTCCAATGCAGAAGGTCCAGGGTTCGATTCCCGTCAAGATCAGAAGTTTTTTAACTTCTGATTTGGACTAAAGTCTATCAGTTCGTGTCTTAGGAGTTTGTAAACGGTGACTTTGGAGCCGTTCTTGCAACGAAGCACATAATAAATTCAGAGTTGTTCTGAATCGGCCTTGTTGATTCTGGCGTTGATTCGCGGGTGTTCGCACTGTCCATACCACTAGGCACTGATTGTTATATTTCCTATTAAAAATATCGATCTTTGGTTGGTTATCGCTCACTCGTCGATTGCGTCGGGGCCTACAGGGTAGGCTCAGTCGCTTTGATTTACTGTCCCCCATTGAAAATCAGTTATATAACTGAGTGGGTAGACTCTAAATCCAATTTATTTATTTATTTATCTCGTGCTTAAAACACAAGGGGTATCTTTGAGGGGGCCGTGGGCCCAAAAATGTCAAAAAACAACTTTGAACTTAACAAATTTAATCATTCAAAGTCCATCGTTCACACCATGATAGCAAACGAACAACAAAAAGATGTAATATCCAACTAAATAAAAAAAATTGTAAAAAAAAACGGCAGCCAAGCTCTCCTTCAAAAGTCTTCGGCTGTGAATGCTGTGAGATATAGAAGTTGAGCCAAGCTTTTTATTCTTTCTCCCTAGTTTCGCTTTGAAAATGAGTAAGATTATTTCGCCTGTTGACGAGCGCCAAGCCAACGATTTTTGTGGTAAAAAAGTAAAATTTTTAAACTCGAAATCATAAAAAAAATTCTTGGCCATGAACCAAATTCAATGGCCAAGCCATTTTTTTTCATGATTTCGACTTTAAAATTTTTATTTTTTTACCACAAAAATCGTTGGCTTGGCGCTCGTCAACAGGCGAAATGATCTTACTTATTTTCAAAGCAAAACTAGGGAGAAAGAATAAAAAGCTTGGCTCAACTTTTATATCTCACAGCATTCACAGCCGAAGACTTTTGAAGGAGAGCTTGGCTCTGTTTTTTTTTTTTTTTTTTACAAATTTTTGTATTTGGTTGGATATCAATTACGCCCAGAGCTCAATGTTTAAAAGTACCATTTAGCTAAATGCTAAAGTAAAATAGGTCCACTATGTTTTCTCACGGCCTGTTAGATGACGTCAGCAAATGATTACTCTGTGAATATGCGACGCCAGAACGAACCGAATAGTCACGAGCAAGGTGGATAACGGTAGGTATCTTCCAGACCCCTAATTTATTTTTGGCGCCGAGTGTAGGCTACTTTACGGTATCCGATCTCTCTTGATTTGTTTGGAAAATAAATAACTATTGGATTATGAATTATTATGAATTTAAACTTAATACTTATTTACAAATTGAACGACATCTTTGATGGACTTAAAATAATTGAATCAGTTACTTGAAGAGTATTTTTGTTTAAATCAATTTTCGACAATGAAAATTTAACATATTTTAAATTATCCATGGCAGGCGCTTACATGCTTTAGGTGTATACTAGCGGTATTACCTGCCCTGCGTAAGAATGAGGTGAAGTACAGCAGAACAATACACACATTTTGCATGGCCAAGCAGAAAAATTTATATTATATTATCTAAGACAGAATGAGAAACCTCAACCAAATGCGTGAAAGAGGTATTAACCCGATGAATTCCAAAAATATATTTCAATCTTATAAGCTTTGAATTAACAAAATAACAGAAAAATTGTGGGGTCCACCATTTCCCTAAAACAAATTGTCAAACTTAATTGTTTTCAAGCTAGGTTCCATTGGCAAAAATGTGATCTTGGAGAAATTTGATCAAAAGAACATAATATTGTCCATTATTATTATTAGCGTACTCTTCTGTTAGTCCGCTATTTCTGATTATAAAATTTAGAGAATGTATTCGGTCAAAATATGCGATTACTAGAGGTACGTAAAAATAGCGTTTTGTGAATAGATGCTACAAAGCGCTATTTTTTCACTTAAAACTAAGATTTTCCAGTCCCATTTTATTTTATTTTCCATAGTAGGGATAGTTTGTTTATACACAGTTTTATGCATTGGTATTGATTCAACCTTGATGACATAATTTCAAAATAATAATATGAAAAATCTTCATACACAAGTTTTTGAAGGTGGTCAATAAAATAGATGCTACAAAACGCTATAAAATGACACTTGAAAATGCTATTTTCACGTACCTCTAGCGATTACCAAGACAAGGTGTCATTTTGGTACGCAAATGTTTGAGAGTTTGAGTGTATATTTTATTGAGAAATAGATTTGTCCGTGGTGAAATAGAATAAAGATTTATTTAAAAGCAGGCAGATACAAGCAAGACTTTGAGAAGCCATGACAGTTTTCAAGGACGACTGTAAAACACACAATTCAATTGTAGTAAACAAAAGCTGTACTTATAATAATCCCAATATGATAATATGTAAGAGGGCAGTGGCATACCCTTTTTTTAACACTCTCACTTGCCATAGCCCTTAAGAGGAAGGAGGACTGTTGATTTTGTAGTGGTAAAGTAAATTGTATATAACTATTAGACCAATAGATCAATACCGATGATTTTTTTTTCTCGTACAGAGAACTTCTGTCAAATGAGTGCGTTTTGTTCAGATTTCTTAAAATTTCGTTGGCTTATCAGCAAATAATTTTTAAAGACAACTTTTTAATGGGACCAAATACTAACAAAAAATTCAAAGGGCATCTATTCGGGGGTTCTAATTGGATGAGCGTAGCGAGCGTAGCGAGCGGAGCGAAGATTCCATTTCACTACACTGGAGAAAAAAATCCGGAATGTTTTTTTTTTTTTTTTTTTTTTTTTTTTTTTTCTGTATTTTTGTCTGTTTGTTAACACGATTCCGGCTAAACCGATAATCCGATTGCGATGAAATTTTATGGAGGTCTTCGAAATCTCTGAACTTAGAACTGCCACGTTTTTGAGCACAATCGGAAAATTATTTCTCATCAAAATTGCAATTTTACGATTTTTTTCGATTTTTAAAAAATTTCTTCGACTTATAACACCTACATGCTTTATCCGATTTTGATGATTTTTTCACAGAACCATAATTTTATGAATTAAGATATTCTTGTAAAATTTGAGCGTAATCGAAAAATTATTTCTTATAAAAATCGAAATTTTACGTGTTTTTTCTTTTTTAAAACAATTCTTTGACTTTTAACACCTGCATGCTTTATCCGATTTTGATGATTTTTTCACAGAACCTTAATTTTATGAATTAATATATTTTTGTGAAATTTGAGCACAATCAAATAACTATTTCTTATGAAAATCGAAAATTTACGATTTTTTTCTTTTTTAAAATTACGATTAATTAAAAAATTAAAGATTAAAGTTTATTTTTCATTAAATTTAAATTAATTTTTAAAAAATCTTCAACTAAGTAATGATTTTTTCACAGAACAACAGAAAATCCATATAACACATGGTAGCTCAATGCATTAATTACGCTCATCCAACAACGCGGCGGGACTTAAGCGTTTTCCTAGTTAGAAAGAATTACGAATTTCGTAGCCGTAACTTAATTAGACAAGCGATAATCTTAAATGTAAAATTGGATAAAATTTGGTGCGAAAGTTGTGCCCTCTATAGCAAAGTCTCTGAACTACCACAACAGCCTGCATGTTTCTTGGGCGCGCGAGCGAGAAGCACGGACAGAGAGAGAGAGAGAGTGAGAGAGACCATTCATTCCACAAGAAAGGGTGGCTGGCTAGCTGCAGATTTGTAAACATTATACCTGCTATTCAACAATCATGCAGGACTTGAAACTTCAAAGAAAAAAAACCTTGTCCTGAAGCACGCCTGAAGTCTTGAACCAAGTTCACAAGTCGATGAGCGTTGTATGGTTATGTGGTGTTGTCTGGGGTATCGGGGGTGGGGTGGAGTTGATTTGGTACCAACAAAATTTATATCGTAAATAATATTTATATATACAAGGCCGCTTCGCGAACGCTTTTTCAGTCGCGTTGATGGATGAGCTTTTTTGGAATATTTCTGTCCAATGATTACGTTCTTATGTGGAATCTCCTTACTTTTTCTATAGTTTCTTGATATTTATTTATTTTATTTATTTGATATTATTTATTTATTTACTTGTTCATTATACACCTGTAAAAGACTTATATTAAAATCTTTATTTCTATGAATTTTGACCAACTTTTTCAACTTTTTCTTTCAAGAGGCACTACATCACCATAATCTTTATGTCAATGTAAAATACTAGGGAAACGCCAAAGTCGTTGTTAAACGAGTGAGTGAGCCATGTGTTAAGTACCCGATTACATTACTTTTCTTCCCCCTACCTTGGGCCTACCTAGCCTATCATAGGCTAGAGAGGCGCATTATGACCTTACAGTTGACGCGCCCGTCCCCGTATACCAACTAAACTTTAAAAACTATTATTTATACGAATATAATTATCAAACTTAAATGCAAATGTTCCCGGGTACTCACCACATGACTCGCTCACTCGTCTCACTACGACTTTGGCGTTTCCCTATAGTCTAGTTGGCTAAGGCGCCCTTGTAGCCGAAATGTGAAAGAAGTGAGTTCAATTCCCTGGTCGGGAAAGATTTTGTAATTTCTAGATTGTATTTCAAAAATAATTGAACATGATTTGAAATGCATAATATAACGCAGTGTTGTCCATCATCTGTGGCAATAGGGCCTACTATGGTAAACATAGCCAGTACGAAATACGTGAAAATATTGCAAGGTTTACTCAATCTACGAGCGAATTTTGTGGGTACCTTGACGTGCAACATTCGACAGACCTTGCATGGGCACGGCATTTCACGGCCAGGCGAATAATAAACAAAAAATATATTTTCAAAATCTAAAACATTGTACCCGATTACATTACTTTTCTTCCCCCTACCTTAGGCCTACCTAGCCTATCATAGGCTAGAGAGGCGCATTATGACCTTACAGTTGACGCGCCCGTCCCCGTATGCCAACTAAACTTTAAAAAACTATTATTTATACGAATATAATTATCAAACTTAAATGCATATGTTCCCGGGTACTCACCACATGACTCTCTCACTCGTCTAACTACGACTTTGGCGTTTCCCTGGTCTAGTTGGCTAAAGCGCCCTTATAGCCGAAATATGGGAGACGTGGGTTCAATCCCCTGGTCGGGAAAGATTTTGTAATTTCGAGATTGTATTTAAAAAATTATTAAACATGTTTTGAAATGCATATAACGCAGTGAAGTCCATCATCTGTGGCAATAGGGCCTACTATGGTAAACATAGCCAGTACGAAATACGTGAAAACATTGCAAGGTTTACTCAATCTACGAGCGGAATTTGGGGGTACTTTGACTTAAAAACATTCGACAGACCTTGAATGGACACGGCATTTCACTGCCAGGTAGCCTAAATAAAAAACAAAAAATATCTTTTCAAAATCTAAAACATTGTCGTTAAAATAATTTCATAACATTGGAAGTCTATTTTTCAGTTTATTATTTCTTGTATGTTTAAATCGCAATGAATCTTGCTGATTTTGTTAGCAGTTCTCAATAAACTCGTACCGGATGTCCGTTTAAAATTTCAGCGCAATCTGTTCAGCGATTCGGCTGATTTTTAACGTACACACACACACACACACACACACACACACACACACACACACACACACACACACACACACACACACGCACGCAGAAAAACAATAAGGGCCGTTTAAGTCGAATGGAAATCACTACGTTCGCTACGCTCACTCGTTCAATGAACGTTGTAGCCCCGGACCCGTTTGGTCAAAATCGGCCCAAATATCACGAAAATATAGTTACTTGATATTACTTGTTAATTATACACCTGTAAAAGACTTATATTAAAACCTTTATTTCTATGAATTTTGACCAACTTTTTCAACTTTTTCTTTCAAAAGGCACTAAATCACCATAATATTTATGTCAATTTAAAATATGAACGTTGTAGCCCCACCCGTTTGGTCAAAATCGGCCCAAATATCACGATAATATTGTTTTAAAAAACGGAGAAAAAATCGTAAAAGTACGATTTCTATAAGAAATATTTTTTATAATGTCTCTAAAATCATAACATATATGATTTCAGTGATTTTAAACGTTCCTAAAAAGTTTCATCAATATCGGAGTAGCCGTTTGCCAAATATCACGAAAATATCGCACTAAAAATCGAAAAAAAAATCGTAAAAGTACGATATTTATGAGAAATAATTCTTCGATTGTACCCAAAAAACAATACAGCTCTAAGTTCAGAGATTTCGAAGGTCCCCTCCAATTTTCATCAAGATCGCATATGCCGTTTGCCCGGTAGAGAGCGAACAAACAGACAAAAAAACTAACAAAAACAAAAAAAACCCGAGCTATTTTTCTTGGGGTAAACGTAAGTAAAAAACAAACAAACAAACACAAAGTAAAATTTGAAGTCTTCGCTTCGCTCATCCAATAAATATATACCGATAGTAACAATTATATTTGTCCCGGAGTTTACGCATTGCATATGGCATATTTATCAGTTAAAAAAAATTGTTGAGATTTGTTCTAATTTGTAGTCAATTACGAAATAAATCTCCTGATGTTTGCTTTTTTATAATTAATTACAATAAAAGTATGGTCACAGATCATGGTACAAGGATGGTCACAGATAAGGAATTACAAGAAATTGATTGTAATGAATTTATTCCAACTACCTATTTACCAACTCATTCACTCTTTGTGATGATTTTGATAATATTTCGGCGTTGCGTTCATATTTTGGCAACGGTGCTAATCGAGACGTGGGGGTGATGCATGGAGATCAACAATACTAAACACTCTCTGTGTGCATTTTCCTTCCTCAATTCCCCCCCCCCCCCCCCCCGCTCTACTTTTAAATGCATATTGAAGGGTTGTCGCGTGTAGTCGTAAAATAGACCATCCTAGAAGTGAGGGTTTTATACCTATTTTATTCTCTTCCTGTTCTATTGTTCTATTAATTTTTTGATATTTTTTGTAATTGCAAATATCTAATAATGTTGTTAAAATATTAAGCGCGTGTCTTGAATTTCATTTTTTTGGACAAAATTCTATGATAAAAACTGACTGAGTTACGGATAATGCTTCTATAACATATTTAAAAATTTAAAAAAGTAATTTTTATATATTTCAGTCAGTTTTGATCGTAGACACTAGGGGAAAAATCACATTTCATAACTCAAGCCACACATTTGAACCACGTTATTAAATATTTGTTATTATAAAAAAAAATCCCCTTAATAAATTATTTTCATCACAATAGATTTGAAATGGGTGAAGGCGCTCCTCTTTATTTAGCAGGGTCCCCGTGGTTTTTGTTATCTTGGTGGAATCTTTGAAGGAAGTTTTCAGGAAGTTGGGGTTTTTCGTCCTGCTGTCTTCTCTTCCAGTTCTATTGTTCTATTTATACATTTATGTATTGATTGTTTTTGTTTAATTGCAAAAATCTAATTTCGTTGTTAAAATATTAAGCGTGTATCTTGAAATTTTATTTTTTTGACGAAATTCTACGATAAAAAAATGACTGAGTTACGGATAATGATTTTATAATATATTTTTATAATAAAAAGTAATCTTTATATATTTCAGTCAGTTTTGATCGTGACACTAGGGAAAAGAACACATTTCAAAACTCAAGCTACTCATTTGAACCACGTTATTAAATATTGGCAATTATAAAAAAAATATTTCGCTGCATAAATTATTTTCATCACAATAGATTTGAAATGGGTGAAGATGCTCCAGAAGCAGATCAGGTACATTGAGGCTATTGTGCTCATAATAGGGGCCGAGAGTGACAGACTTCCCCCGACGGGCAGAGTGCACAAGATTTAGATCTTACCTATCCTCAACCCTTCTATTGATGGGCTCTAAACACTTGAATAGAGATAAAAATTTAAATTTTCTTTCATTACATAAACTGTTGTTATTTACCTTTTAAATGTTCTTAAATGTTAATGAATTTAACTTTAATGTTTCCCTGAAATAAAATCAACACGAAAATGTTTTTAAACGCAAAAAATTGATTAAGAACTAACAATGTTTACATAATATTCTTAGCATTTCTGATGAAGAAGTATGTTGTATACTAGGAAAACGCTTAAGTCCCGCCGCGTTGTTGGATGAGCGTAATTAATGCATTGAGCTACCATGTGTTATATGGATTTTCTGTTGTTCTGTGAAAAAAAAAATAACTTTGTTGAAGATTTTTTAAAAAATTAATTTAAATTTAATGAAAAATAAACTTTAATCTTTAATTTTTTAATTAATCGTAATTTTAAAAAAGAAAAAAATCGTAAATTTTCGATTTTCATAAGAAATAGTTATTTGATTGTGCTCAAATTTCACAAAAATATATTAATTCATAAAATTAAGGTTCTGTGAAAAAATCATCAAAATCGGATAAAGCATGCAGGTGTTAAAAATCAAAGAATTGTTTTAAAAAAGAAAAAAAAACGTAAAATTTCGATTTTTATAAGAAATAATTTTTCGATTACGCTCAAATTTTACAAGAATATCTTAATTCATAAAATTATGGTTCTGTGAAAAAATCATCAAAATCGGATAAAGCATGTAGGTGTTATAAGTCGAAGAAATTTTTTAAAAATCGAAAAAAATCGTAAAATTGCAATTTTGATGAGAAATAATTTTCCGATTGTGCTCAAAAACGTGGCAGTTCTAAGTTCAGAGATTTCGAAGACCTCCATAAAATTTCATCGCAATCGGATTATCGGTTTAGCCGGAATCGTGTTAACAAACAGACAAAAATACAGAAAAAAAAAAAAAAAAAAAAAAAAAAAAAAAAAAAACATTCCGGATTTTTTTCTCCAGTGTAGTGAAATGGAATCTTCGCTCCGCTCGCTACGCTCGCTACGCTCATCCAATTATACTGTTAAGTTCTTAGTTTTCAATCAATTTTTAGCATTCAAAAACATTTTCGTGTTGATTTTACTTCAGTGAAACATTTAAGTTAAAATCTTCAACATTAAAGGGCATTTAAAAGGTTAATTACAACAGTTTACGTAATGAAAGGAAGGAAGGATTTAACTCTATTCAAGCGAAAATAATTTAATTGGATGGTTTCGAGACCATCAATAGAAAGGTCGAGCGACTGTTAGATAGATACGATCTACCTCTTGTCCACTCTGCTCGGGCCAGGAAGGTCCAGCTAGCTAAATAGCTCACTGCTTGTCAACAAATATTTGAAATAACAAAAGACTACTGCACAGAAACTAGAAACCTACCCATGATTGGCCCAAAACTTGCTGACGTAGGAGCAAAAGTACGGTCCTACTTTCACACCCCCTGTCAATCAAAATCCCAGCGACGAAACGAGTTCTCTGGGATCTTCCATCTTAAATATATTTTCATATTACTCCTAGCATCTTAGTGCACCATTCATGTTTCTCACGGGGAAGACTCTTCGTTAAAATGTCCGCAACCATTTTCTCTGTAGGTAGATATTTGATGGAAAGCTGCCCATCGAGTACTTTTTCCCTGACGAAATGATGCTGTATGTCGATATGTTTTGTTCGACCATGGTGAGCGGTATTGTTTGTCAATGTGATTGCACTTTGGTTGTCACAGTGCATCACGATAGACTCATAACTGCCTCCAATAAGTAGTTCATTCAACAGTCTCATTAACCATATTGCTTCCTTAGCAGCCTGACTGAGTGCCATGTATTCTGCTTCAGTTGTTGAAACGGCAACAGTTGGTTGTCTTCTACTACACCAACTTATAGCTCCACCTGCCAACTTGAAGACATAGCCAGATATTGATTTCCTGTTGTCAATATCATTGGCCCAGTCTGAGTCACTATATGCTTCCATCTTCTCTTTAGATGTTCTAGTATAGACAAGCTTTTTGTCTGCAGTCCCTTTTAGGTAACGCATTATGCGCTTGACAGCTGTCCAGTGTGCTTGCCCTGGATTTGAGTTGTACTGACTTACAACAGAGACAGCATGGGCAATGTCTGGCCTGGTAGTCATTGCAGCATACATCAAGCTGCCTACAGCACTCAAATATGGAACATTTTTCATTGATTTATATTCAGCTTTGGTTACAGGTCCCATTGCTTTGGATAGTTTTTGGTTGTTATCCAAAGGAGTAGACACAGGCTTTGCATGCAACATGTTGTATTTACTTAATACTTTATTGATGTAAGTTTCTTGGCATAGCTCAGTTATTCCAACGTCAATGTTTCTTGTTATTTTTATGCCAAGACAATGATGAATTGGTCCCAAATCTTTCATTTCAAATTTGGATGCAAGTCTTGTCTTCATTTGATCTATTTCAGTTGTGTTATTTGATAACACTACTAGATCATCTACATAAATACAAACAATTATGATTGTATTTCTTTGATTACTGTAAAACATACACGGATCTGTTGTACTCTGTTTCATCCCAACTTCTTTCAACTCGTTGCTCAGTTTTTCGTACCATATCTTGCTGGACTGTTTGAGCCCATACAAACATTTCTTAAGTTTGCAGACTTTTAGTTCATTTTTAGGATCAACATAGCCTTCAGGTTGTTCCATGTAAATGTCTTCATGAAGTTCGCCATACAGAAATGCTGTATTCACATCAAGTTGATGAACTTCTAAATTGTTCTCAGTTGCTAATGCCAGCACAGATCTCAATGTTTCGAAACGTACAACTGGTGAAAAAGTTTCACTGTAGTCAATCCCTTTTGTTTGTGAATATCCTTTGGCTACGAGTCTAGCCTTATATCTCACTACTTCTCCGTCAGCATTAGTTTTTCGTTTGAAAAACCCATTAACATTAAATGTTAATGTAATGTAAGTTTCTTGGCATAGCTCAGTTATTCCAACGTCAATGTTTCTTGTTATTTTTATGCCAAGACAATGATGAATTGGTCCCAAATCTTTCGTTTCAAATTTGGATGCAAGTCTTGTCTTCATTTGATCTATTTCAGTTGTGTTATTTGATAACACTACTAGATCATCTACATAAATACAAACAATTATGATTGTATTTCTTTGATTACTGTAAAACATACACGGATCTGTTGTACTCTGTTTCATCCTAACTTCTTTCAACTCGTTGCTCAGTTTTTCGTACCATATCTTGCTGGACTGTTTGAGCCCATACAAACATTTCTTAAGTTTGCAGACTTTTAGTTCATTTTTAGGATCAACATAGCCTTCAGGTTGTTCCATGTAAATGTCTTCATGAAGTTCGCCATACAGAAATGCTGTATTCACATCAAGTTGATGAACTTCTAAATTGTTCTCAGTTGCTAATGCCAGCACAGATCTCAATGTTTCGAAACGTACAACTGGTGAAAAAGTTTCGTTGTAGTCAATCCCTTTTGTTTGTGAATATCCTTTGGCTACGAGTCTAGCCTTATATCTCATATCTCGATGAGCAGGATTGTTGACGATTTCATCATCCTCTTCATAAGATTCATCGTGGTAAACAATATCTTTGACAACATGTTCACGAATGTCTATAATATTATTGTCTTCGTCCTTGACTTGTGGGTAAACGGTCGTGCTCCCACTTCCACTACCAATTAAACCGTCTTTCTGTTCTTGATGATTATCTTCCAAGAAGATCACATCTCTTGATATAGTCAGTTTTCTAGTCTCACAATTGACCAACCGATATCCCTTGCTGGTTTCGGAGTACCCAACAAATATATGCTCAGGCGATTTAGCGTCAAGCTTCTTTCTATTTTCTTTGGGAATGTGAGCAAATGCTTTGCAGCCAAATATCCTTAGGTGAGCAAGGTCTGGTTTCTTCCCAGTCCATGCTTCCTCTGGCGTAATGCCATCCACAGCAACTGTTGGCGCTCGATTCTTTAAATAGGTTGCAGTTTTAACTGCTTCAGCCCAATAACATTTAGGTAGCTTTGCTTCCTCTAGCATACATTGTACCTTCTCAACTATTGTTCTGTTTGCTCTTTCGGCAATACCATTTTGTTCTGGGTTTCGCGGAACAGTTGTTTGTAAGCGTATTCCGCATTTCTTCAAGTGATCAGTATATATTGTATTTGTGTACTCGCGGCCATTGTCTGAACGCAATACTTTGATCTTACAACCACTTTGGTTTTCAACTTCTGCCTTAATGGCTTTTCTTCCTTCGGGCAAATTAACGAGATCCCATGTTCCATTTTGTGTTATGGATTCTATCTCCTCATTTGTCGCCTTTTGCCAGAGTTGATTCTCACTCCCACTGAGTGCCTCCTTCAGATTCTCGGGCTCGTCTTCAATAAGATGCACGTATTCATCACCTTGAATTCTTGTTGGACGTTTAGTTCGTTTTGACATTCGTGGCTCGAAGACTTTTTCTGGTTCATCTCGATGAGCAGGATTGTTGACGATTTCATCATCCTCTTCATAAGATTCATCGTGGTGAACAATATCTTTGACAACATGTTCACGAATGTCTGTAATATTATTGTCTTTGTCCTCGACTTGTGGGTAAACGGTCGTGCTCCCACTTCCATTACCAATTAAACCGTCTTTCTGTTCTTGATGATTATCTTCCAAGAAGATCACATCTCTTGATATAGTCAGTTTTCTAGCCTCACAATTGACCAACCGATATCCCTTGCTGGTTTCGGAGTACCCAACAAATATATGCTCAGGCGATTTAGCGTCAAGCTTCTTTCTATTTTCTTTGGGAATGTGAGCAAATGCTTTGCAGCCAAATATCCTTAGGTGAGCAAGGTCTGGTTTCTTCCCAGTCCATGCTTCCTCTGGCGTAATGCCATCCACAGCAACTGTTGGCGCTCGATTCTTTAAATAGGTTGCAGTTTTAACTGCTTCAGCCCAATAACATTTAGGTAGCTTTGCTTCCTCTAGCATACATCGTACCTTCTGAACTATTGTTCTGTTTGCTCTTTCGGCAATACCATTTTGTTCTGGGTTTCGCGGAACAGTTGTTTGTAAGCGTATTCCGCATTTCTTCAAGTGATCAGTAAATATTGTATTTGTGTACTCGCGGCCATTGTCTGAACGCAATACTTTGATCTTACAACCACTTTGGTTTTCAACTTCTGCCTTAAACTCAATGAACCGCTCATAAGTTTCACTCTTTTTCTTTAAAATATAAGTCTTGGTCCATCTGGTTTTGTCATCAATGAATGTTAAGAAATATCTTCCACCTCCCATCGAGTCTTCGCTCATTGGTCCGCACAGGTCTGTGTGAACAATTCTAAGTTTCTCTTGAGCTTGATCTACCTTAACCTTTGGAAAGGGGGAACGATGTTGTTTTCCTAAAGCACACCCAATACAAGGTGATTCTGGTGGTTTACCTATCACTATGCCCAAAACCATACCATTTGCTAGTCGTTTCATTCCACCATGGCTGAGATGGCCAAGGCGTCTATGCCACAGCAAGTACTCACATTTTGTAGCACTCACTGCTGCAATGTTGGCTAAGTCATCAAGTGTCTCTGGAGTGTCTAATTTATATAGCCCACCAGATTTACTTGCGGTGGCTATGACATCTCCCTTTACATCATGGATGTGACAATTATGCTTCGTAAACACAACCTCATAACCCTTGTCCGTTAGTTTACTCACTGACAATAGATTAGTTTTTAGGGATGGAGCATACAATACATCTTTAATTGTTGCTTTGTTGATCACTTTATTGACAGATATCATCACTTCAACATCTCCACTTCCCTTAGATGGCGTCGTGCTGCCATCAGCCATGTGCAATGACATGTGTTCCTCATTGCATATCTTGCTAAACCATTCTTGTCTATTCGACATATGTTTAGTCGCCCCGGAGTCAACACACCACTCTCCTATTTCACTTTCTTGATCTGTTGCTGACCAAAGTACTGAACTTTTACTTTTCTGCTGTTTGTCACACTTCGAACCTTGTTTTGGTCGATTCTTACAGTCTTTTGCGTAATGTCCAGGTTTACCACAGCTGAAACATTTAAATTTCTTGAACGACTTTGTTGCTAGGACAGACTCGTCAGGACTGGTGTTGTCTCGTAGACGTCTTGTTTCCTCTTGTAACAGTTTCGTTCTTACGAGGTCGGCATTCAACTCACGACCACAGTTCTCTAGTGCAATGACAAGCGAGTCGAAAGAATCTGGCAAGTTCAAAAGAATTATTATTGCCAATTCATCATCGGTCACTGCTGCATTTATTGCACTCAACTGTTGAGCAATGGTCATCATTTGGTTGAGATAATCTTCCATATTAATACAGTTTTTGTATTTAATACTGTTCAGTTTGCGACGTAGGTGAATTTTGCGTACTAGTCCTCTATCCTCGAAAACAGCCTCCAATTTCACCCATGCCTCACGGGCCGTACTACATGAGTTTACATGAACGTACAAGTGTGGCCTCAAACCTAAACATAGACTAGCGAGTGCACGCTGGTCTAATGCAACTTCATCTTCAACATTAAGATCTAAGTTACCTGGTTCTATAGCTTTCCACAATTTCTCCCGTATCAGCTGCATTTTCATACCAAACTTCCAGGTGCTAAAATTGGTTGCACCTTCCAGTTTATCTGCTTGCAATGTAATTTGATTACCTGCCATGCTGATCACAAATTAAAAAAAAGTTTTCGCTTAATATTTGTTACAAATCACTTCTGTGCATCATCTGGGCCCATAACCTATTGAGAAATAGATTTGTCCGTGGTGGAATAGAATAAAGATTTATTTAAAAGCAGGCAGATACAAGCAAGACTTTGAGAAGCCATGACAGTTGTCAAGGACGACTGTAAAACACACAATTCAATTGTAGTAAACAAAAGCTGTACTTATAATAATCCCAATATGATAATATTATGTAAGAGGGCAGGGGCATACCCTTTTTTTAACATATTTGTGCACAGTTTTAAAGCACAATTTTCTTAATGACCATCTTAGATTGGTATGAATATGCTCTTGTATTTATGTAAAAGACAAACTAAGAAGTTTGAAGCCGATTAAAAAAATTCGCAGTATAATTTTTTTACAAATTTCATAATCATGAATGTAAAAACAGTTGTACAAAGTTATATGTATTAGTTACTATTTTTTGAACTGTCAATTTTATCTACTACCCTTACCTGTTTCTAATTCACCACCCCCCTCCTTCAACCCTGACGTGGCCACGGTGCTCGCAGCGTTGCATCCCACCAAGACTTGAACCAGTAGAGTCAAAAACTTCAGCTGCAACATTGTCTGGGTTCTGTTAGTTATCAATAACTAGGAAAACGCTTAAGTCCCGCCGCGTTGTTGGATGAGCGTAATTGGTGCATTGAGCTGCCATGTGTTATGCGAATTTTCTGTTGTTCTGTGGCAAAATCATTACTTAGTTGAAATTTTTTTAAATTAAAAAATGTAAAATTGCGATTTTTTTTTTTTTAATTTTTTTAATTAATCGTAATTGTAAAAAAAAATCGTAAAATTGCGATTTTCATAAGAAATAATTTCTCGATTGCGCTCAAATTTTACACTAATATATTAATTCATAAAATAAAGGTTCTGCGAAAAAATGATTACGATCGGATAAAGCATGTAGGTGTTATAAGTCAAAGAGTTGTTTAAAAAATGAAAAAACCTGTAAAATTTCGATTTTTATGATAAATATTTTTTCAATTGCGCTCAAATTTCACAAAAATATCTAAATTCATAAAATAAAGGTTCTGTGCAAAAATCATTAAAATCGGATAAAGCATGTAGGTGTTATAAGTCGAAGAAATTTTTTAAAAATTGAAAAAAATCGTAAAATTGCGATTTTCATGAGAAAAAATTTTCCGATTGCGCTCAAAAACGTGGCAGTTCTAAGTTCAGAGATTTCGAAGGCCTCCATGAAATTTCATTGCAATCGGATTATCGGTTTAGCCGGAATCGTGTGGACAAACAGACAAAAATACAGAAAAAAAAAAAGAAAAAAAAAAAAACATTCCGGATTTTTTTCTCCAGTGTAGTGAAATGGAATCTTCGCTTCGCTCGCTACGCTCGCTACGCTCATCCAATCAGGCAACACTGGAAAGAAAATATCAACACATTGATTTCATAACTACTGAGATTCTTAGAACAGTTAGGTTTAATAAGTATAAACAATAATTGCACTCATCATGTTCTTTTAGTAAATTAATATATTAAATTAAAGGAAAAGCAATATTTCGGGTACTTTCAGTACCCTTCAAAAGGCAACAAACCAAACAAAACATAAAACTAGCGGAGCACGTCTATGAACATCACCATTATGTGAACTGGCATGACGCTTCAATCATTCTACACGAAGCAAATTCGCATAGACGGAGGCTGAAGGAGGCTGCCTTGATGTCTGTGGCTGATGATGTTATCAGTGCTCCCAGCATTGATTTCCCGGCGATTTGGAAAGAGTTTGTCCCCACGCCATAGAACTATTGTGGGCATGATTGTGGTATAATTTTTATTTTTTATTTGAATATGTATTTTTTGTTAAGATCAAGATGGTCGTGTTTGTTAGATTTGTCGACCTTGGCTGGGAGACGGAGTTTTATGTTTTGTTTGGTTTGTTGCCTTTTGAAGGGTACTGAAAGAACCTGAAATATTGCTTTTCCTTTAATTTAATATATTAATTTACTAAAAGAACATGATGAGTCCAATTATTATTTATACTTATTAAACACATTGATGTTAATTAAATTTCATAATTCAATGAAGAAAAATCTTAATTCATAATGTAAAGATTCGACCATAGAATAACATTGTTACCAATTCTTAAATCTAACAATAATATGAAAGATATAATTTAATAAACCATGTTTCACCATGTTGTTGTTGGCGTTGCGTTGTCGTTGTCGTTGGCGTTGCTGTTGCTGTTGCTGTTGTTGTTATTGTTGTTGTTGTTTTGTTGTTTCCTTCATACAAGCCCCAAGGTTAAGTCTGTAAAGCTGCCTTGTGTCAGGTGCTAAAGCTCTGTGACTGTAGTGCACCTGCTTTAAGTAGGTCTTATGTACACTCGTCTTTACCTTCAAACATACCTCAAGGTGAAGACTGTAAAACTGCCTTGTTTCATGTGCTGAAGTTCTGTAACTGTTGTGCACCTCCTACAAGTAGGTCTATTAATTTCATATGATTTTTCACACGCTAAGTGTAAGGGACTGCATCACACAGCCACGCTAAAGCACTGTGACAAAGCCACAGTGTGACTCAATATAACTTTTGCATAGTGCATATTTTTAGTATTTAATAGCTTAGTCTCACCCTACATAATGTAGGATTGTCAATTAACCTTGACCTAATCATCGATGTTACTTTCGATATCGAACAAGCGCATTGCATCGCATCATGTTTAACGCGCACTCCCAAACTTGAATTTGGAAACGTTGCCGACAACAATATCAGTGTCGTCACCGGCGAGATGCAAAGGCCTACTAGCCATTTAAAAAACATCAATAAACCACTTCTAGGGGTACAGGGAGTATTACTTACCCCTAACACACCAATTATGTCAACTCAAATAGAAGTAGATAGTGCTCCTAGTACATCCAGGGAAATACGATTTCATACCTATTAGGACCAAATAACCACCGAGCAGTACCACTCCCTCCAGACCAGTGGACCACACTCCCACTAAAGGGAAAACGGACAACTACGCGCTTCAGTACAACAGAAGAACTTGATACTTAAATCACTTATCTATCAAAACGCTTCAAAGCAGAGCAACAGGGCTCTACCACCTCTAAAATATCTACGAATGCGAGCTTAAGGACTGCAGTGAACCCGATTATTCTTTCAAATAGATTTGCGCCTCTTCTTCCAGCCCGTACCGAATACCACACCGATGATGAACGTGACGATTCAAACCCTGATTTAAAGGACGGTGGCGAAGGAGCGGGTGGTACCATTGACCAACGCTCGATTTCGTCGTCAGCTAGCTCATCGAATCACCCACACAAAGGTTCTGCCAAACCTGGCACCACGAAACCCACTCGCCCTCAACGCACACCTGCATCAACCTCCACCAGATCACCTCCTATTACTGTCTACGGTTTTCCTACCTAAACCACCTACTTACACACCTTAGAAGCGCCACAACAGGCAACTTCACAATATCAACCTCCACCGACACCTTCAGAGTAAGAGCTGACTCTCGAGCCACTTACGATCAAATAGTCAAACACTTCCTCAAGGAGGAGATCATGTTTCACACCTTCCCCACCGACGAACTTCAACAAAAGAATGTCCTCCGTGGCCTCTCGGCAACGGTCCCAGCTGAAGAAATCTACGCCGACCTCAAGAACCAGGGAGTCAATGTCCAAGCTGTCCGCCAGCTCCTCCACAGGGAGTCATCCGGTTCCCAGCGACCGATGCCTCTGTTTTTTGTTACCACACCCATTGCTGAACAAGATCACCCTATCCACCTCAGTGAAAAGATATTTTACCATAAGGTAACGATAGAGCGTTACCGTGGCCCTTTGTAATTTAACGCCAGTCTGCTTCAAATGCGCCCGTACTCATCCATCAAAGGAATGTACTAAATCACCAGATGTTCCAGCCACATGCGTTAACTGCAATCAGAACCATCCTGCATCTAAAAGACGATGCCCATTATATCTAAAGCACTTGATGCGCAACCCTATCGTACAATCTCGCAAGACCGTAGAAACAACAAAAAATCTCCGATTCCGAGCCCGCAAACCCAAACTATCGCTCAAGTCTCACCACAAAACTCGTACGCTAATATACTTAATAATCGGCCAGTACTTCAACCAACCCAACCACCACAGACCTATCCTCCGACCCCGAGGAACACAACTCCTTATGGCCCTAAAGAGCAATCTACCTCACCGCAAGTATGGTCCATAATATCATCTTTTGCTGCAAGCCTAACTTCATTATCTACAGATCCTATTATAGCCACACTGGCAGTTTTTCTCCAAGCCATGTGTTCTGTCAATAACCAAAATGGCCCATAAACCATTACGAATACTCGCCTGGAACGCAAACGGGGGAATAAGAAACAAAACATCAGAACTTCTTCACCAAATCAGATCACTATCTATTGACGTAACACTTTTGAATAAAACCTACCTCCTTCCATCAGACCGCTGGCATATCCCAGGCTATGATATTATATGAACAGATCGCCAATCACCATCACTTCGGGTAAGAGGAGGTGGCACTGCAATTATCATACCATCTTCTGCTTGCTACACACAAGACTTCTTGCCACCGCTCACTGCGATTGAAGCAACCTCAATCTCAATCGCCTCTGCTAAAGGTGACCTCCGTATCATTGCTGCCTACTCCTCACCAAGAAAAATTGACATATCCAAAAATAAAATCAACTTGATCCAACAACTCGTTCTGTGTAAAAAAAAAGGCTTTCAACATCGTCAAATTCCTTTCGGCTGGGTGGTGGCTGGGTGGGTGGCTGGCTGGCTAGGAGTTCTCTGCGGAGATTAATTTAGCCTACAGAAAAAACGGTAAATCTTAGAACTATGAAACTTGGACCACACTTAGATGTACTTCAGACGCAGTGATATTTGCTTTCAAAACCAAAATCGGATAACAGGGACCGGAGAAAATCAAAATTTGGATGATAATCAAAACGCGTAATTACCAAGGCGTGGTAATTTGTACAAACTTGAAATTAAACATGCTATTAACCATTATAAATATCTTGCGTCCAAAACACAAAGAACTAAATTTGGGGATGACCATGGGCCCAAAAATGACAAAAAAACATATCTGAACTTTAAGAAATGAATCATTCAAAGAAAACGCTACAACTGAGATGTTTTAAACGTGGAATACATTTTGATATCTCTCATTCTTTATCACTTTTGAATATGGAAAGCAAAATTGGGTAACGGGTATCGGAGAAAATCAAAATTATCAAAAGAAGGTAATTCCGTACTCTTATGAATAATACGCTATACTGAGAAAACGGTTCATCTTAGAACTTTGAAACTTGGGCCACACTCAGATGTACCTCATATAACAAAAACCGGGCAATTGGGACCGGGGAAAATCAAAATCAAAACGCGTAATTAGACATGCTCTTAACCATTATAAATATCTAGTTCTTATTCTAGTGCGTTGGTCTTGTTGTTAGCGTATCTGCTTCCAATGCAGAAGGGCCAGGGTTCGATTCCCGCTAAAGTCAGAAGTTTATTAACTACTGATTTGGCCTTAAGTCTATCAGTTCTTGTCTTAGGAGTTTGTAAACGGTGACTTTGGAGCCGTCCTAGCAAAATCAAAATCAAAACGCGTAATTACTCAGGCGTAGTAATTTGTACAAGCTTGAAATTAAACATGCTCTTAACCATTATAAATATCTAGTGCTAATGCTAGTGCGTTGGTCTTGTTGTTAGCGTATCTGCTTCCAATGCAGAAGGGCCAGGGTTCGATTCCCGCTCAAGTCAGAAGTTTTTTAACTTCTGATTTGGACTTAAGTCTATCAGTTCTTGTCTTAGGAGTTTGTAAACGATGACTTTGGAGCCGTCCTAGCAACGAAGCACATAATAAATTTCAGCGTTGTTCTGAATCGTTCTTGTTGATTCTGGCGTTGATTCGCGGGTGTTCGCACTGTCCATACCACTGATTGCTATATTTCCTATTAAAAATATCGATCTTTGGCTGGTTATCGCTCACTCGTCGATTGCGTCGGGGCAGGGTTGGTTTGGTCGCTTTGATTTAAAGTCCCCCACTGAAAATCAGTTATATAACTGAGTGGGTAGACTCTAAATAAAAATGTATTTATTATTATTTATTTATTTATTTAATGGGTATCTTTGGGGGGACCGTGGGCCCAAAAATTAAAAAAAACAACTTTGAACTTAACAAATTTAATCATTCACACCTTGATAGCGAACGAACAACAAAAAGATGTAATATCCAACCAAACACAAAAATTTGTAAAAAAAAAAACGGCAGCCAAGCTCTCCTTTAAAAGTCTTCGGCTGTGAATGCTGCGAGATATAGAAGTTGAGCCAAGTTTTTTATTCTTTCTCCCTAGTTTCGCTTTGAAAAAGTAAGATCATTTCGCCTGTTGACGAGCGCCAAGCCAACGTTTTTTGTGGTAAAAAAGTAACATTTTTAAACTCGAAATCATAAAAAAATGGCTTGGCCATTGAATTTGTTTTTTTACAAATTTTTGTGTTTGGTTGGTACAAATCTACAGACAACACACATGGGAAGCCACGTTGCCCAGTCTATCAGTGAAGAATTACACTATCTGGCCACTGCTTAAACGTATGCAGAGGACTAATACTGCTAACTCTCCTCTCATTTATTTATTAAATAATTTAAATTTTTTTATTTTTATATCTGTGAGAGGTTTGGCGCTTAGTAGTTCGGCAAAAGCTGAAGCCATTGCTGACGAACTTGAAATGGCCTTATGCCAAATCCCCCTATTGTAGACGGCCCTAGCCTAGACAAGGACGTCAACGACCATTTGCTCACTCTTATACCGTCACAAATTAAACCGGACGAAAACATCACCACTGAAGAACTCGTCACCATTCTCAAAAAGCTTAAACCAAAGAAATCACTGGGGCCAGACGAAATCACAGCAACTCTCATATTGCAACTACCGGGCACGGCAGTTAATCAAATTTACCACATCTGTCAAGCATCACTTCAACTGGGTTACTTCCCTAAAAAATGGAAATTGGCAAAAATTATCTCCATACTGAAGCTTGGAAAACCTCCAGATAAACCTTCCAGTTATAGGCCACTTAGCCTCTTAAACATACTAGGGAAAGTCCTCGAAAAAGTCATTGTGTCAAGAGTGCAACTTTTCACCTCTGCTCGATCAGTAATCCCGCCCTACCAGTTTGGTTTCACCCCTCATGTCTCAACAGAACACCAGCTTTTCAGACTTACTATCAAAATCACACGAAGCTTCAACACAAACTCATCCACAGCTGTCGCTTTTCTCGACATCTCTAAGGCCTTTGATAAAGTCTGGCACGCTGGCCTGATCCATAAACTTATTGAGTTTCACTGCCCCTCGTATTTGGTCATATTGCTCCAATCCTTTCTCACAGACCGTATCTTCTATGCCACTTGGATGGGATCTCTCTCTACCATTCGTCCAATCCGGGCAGGCGTATCTCAGGGCTCAGTTCTCAGTCCTACGCTGTTCAACATCTACTCCGCAGATATGCCTACTCTTCCACATAGCGTCACAGTCCACCTCTTTGCTGACGACGACGCCGTTGCATCAACCTCGAGAAAAGCCTCTCTTGCAGCCGAAAAATTGCAGAAAGGAATAGACATCATAGGCCCATGGTATGGTCAGTGGCGTCTGAGACTAAATGCCGAACAGACTTTAGCCACACTTTTTACGTTGAAGAGAGAACTTACTCCACAATGTCTACGGGTCAACGGCAAAACAGTACCCTGGGCAGCCTCCAACCCTTATCTCGGATTTCTCCTAGATCGACGCCTATCGTGGAAAGCCCACATAGACTCTATGCATGCCCGTGCAATACGCAAAATCTTTGCCCTGAAATCTCTCATGCGTTCCAAGTCAATTGCCCTACCTGACCATCTCCGGACCTACACCCAGATAGTACGACCGACTTTCACGTACGCCTGCCCTATATGGGGTGGAACAGCCCAGTCACACATCGACAAATTGCAAGTTCTGCAAAACAAGGCTCTTCGTATCGTGAGCAGAATGCCTCGGTCTACACCCATCCCTCATCTACATGCTACTCTTGGATACCCGATGGTACACGAACATATCACCAAATTAACAAAAATGTTTTACACTGCTTTAGACAGCAACCTTCATCCTGAAGCACGTGCCCAAAGTGTTTTCATCCCCAACTCATTCGACTTCTATCATCGCGCCCATTTTTATATTTCTCTTGTGTGAGGAAAGCGAAGAAACGCATCATCGCCAGGACCCACAAACTATCTAAGAAGAGACGGGTCTAAGGTCCCGTTCCGATCTGTAAATCATGCCCACAGATCCAAGTACTTGACTGTAGTGCATTGTACTTATATCACGACAGAATGTCTGTCATCTCTACATTCTTAATGTTCCACAACCCACTCTGCCAAAATGGCAAAACGCGTTTTTTCTCCCCTGGTAATACAATCATTCTACCTTTGAGTATATAAACATATGGTTATATACTCAATGATTCTACATTTGAGGGTTTTAGACCCGGTATTGTAAATACTAGGGAAACGCCAAAGTCGTTGTTAAACGAGTGAGTGAGTGAGCCAAGTGTTGAGTACCCGGTAACATCCCATTTCCTCCCCTATACCTAAGGATCTAGCCCAGTATGAGGAATGATACCGGGTACTCAACACATGGCTCACTCACTCGTTTAACAACGACTTTGGCGTTTCCCTAGTTTAAAATGCGAATCGTTTTCAAAACGTATTAGCGTAAAACATTAACAAATTTCCAAGATTAAACAAAATCACCGAATTTTTATTTCCCATTTAACACCCCTCAAAAGTAATAATTTGAATGTAAAAATATAAAAAAGTTCGAACTAACGGGTATCGAAACCCGACCCTCCGTGCGGTAGGCTAAATGCTTACCACTGTGCCATGTCAGTCACGCAGATCTCTTCCCGCTAGCTGCTAATAAACAAATGCTATCGATAATTTAAAAAATCACATTTTTATTTATTGTAGGCTTAAATCGCAATGGATCTAGCTGATTTTGTTAACAGTTCTCAGTAAACTCGTACCGGATGTCTGTTTAAAAATTTCAGCGAAATCTGTTCAGTGGTTCGGCTGATTTTCGACGTACAGACAGACAGACAGACAGATGGACAGACAGAATCACAGAATGAGAACCGTTCGAGTTGAATGGAGACACTCGGTCGCTCCGCTCCCTCGTTTAATAAGCAAGAACACAATATGTATTTCATTGCATTCTAAACTATACTAGGGAAACGCCAAAGTCGTTGTCAAACGAGTGAGTGAGCCAAGTGTTGAGTACCCGGGAACATCCCCTTTCCTCCCCTATACCTAAGGCTGGATCGAGCCCAGCATGGGGATTGATACCGAGTACTCAACACATGGCTCACTCACTCGTTTAACAACGAATTTGGCGTTTCCCTAGTTATTTAAATTGAACATTTACAATGCGAATCGTGTTCAAAACGTATTAGCGTAAAACATTAACAAATTTCCAAGATAAAACGAAATAACCTAATTTTTATTTCCCATTTAACACCCCTCAAAAATAATATGTGGATGTAAAAATATAAAAAAAGTTCGAACTAACGGGAATCGAACCCCAACCCTCCGTGCGGTATGCTTAATGCTTACCACTGTGCCATGTAAGCCACGCAAATTACGTTCCGCTAGCTGCTACTAAACAAATGCTATCGATAATTTAAAAAATCACATTTTTATTTATTGTAGGCTTAAATCGCAATGGATCAAGCTGATTTTGTTAACAGTTCTCAGTATACTCGTACCGGATGTCTGTTTAAAATTTCAGCTTAATCTGTTCAGCGGTTCGGCTGATTTTCGACGTACAGACAGACAGACAGAATCACAGAATGAGGGCCGTTTGAGTTGAATGGAGACACTCGGTCGCTCCGCTCCCTCGTTTAACTAGGGAAACGCCAAAGTCGTTGTCAAACGAGTGAGTGAGCCAAGTGTTGAGTACCCGGGAACATCCCCTTTCCTCCCCTATACCTAAGGCTGGATCGAGCCCAGCATGGGGATTGATACCGAGTACTCAACACATGGCTCACTCACTCGTTTAACAACGAATTTGGCGTTTCCCTAGTTATTTAAATTGAACATTTAAAATGCGAATCGTGTTCAAAACGAATTAGCGTAAAACATTAACAAGTTTCCAAGATGAAACAAAATCACCTAATTTTTATTTCCCATTTAACACCCCTCAAAAATAATATGTGGATGTAAAAATATAAAAAAAAGTTCGAACTAACGGGAATCGAACCCCAACCCTCCGTGCGGTAGGCTTAATGCTTACCACTGTGCCATGTAAGCCACGCAAATTACGTTCCGCTAGCTGCTACTAAACAAATGCTATCGATAATTTAAAAAATCACATTTTTATTTATTGTAGGCTTTAATCGCAATGGATCAAGCTGATTTTGTTAACAGTTCTCAGTATACTCGTACCGGATGTCTGTTTAAAATTTCAGCTTAATCTGTTCAGCGGTTCGGCTGATTTTCGACGTAAAGACAGACAGACAGACAGACAGACAGAATCACAATGAGAGCCGTTTGAGTTGAATGGAGACACTCGGTCGCTCCGCTCCCTCGTTTAACTAGGGAAACGCCAAAGTCGTTGTCAAACGAGTGAGTGAGCCAAGTGTTGAGTACCCGGGAACATCTCCTTTCCTCCCCTATACCTAAGGCTGGATCGAGCCCAGTATGGGGAATGATACCGAGTACTCAACACATGGCTCACTCACTCGTTTAACAACGACTTTGGCGTTTCCCTAGTTATTTCAATTGAACATTTAAAATGCGAATCGTGTTCAAGACGTATTAGCGTAAAACATTAACAAATTTCCAAGATGAAACAAAATCACCTAATTTTTATTTCCCATTTAACACCCCTCAAAAATAATATGTGGATGTAAAAATATAAAAAAGCTCGAACTAACGGGTATCGAACCCAAACCCTCCGTGCGGTAGACTAAATGCTTACCACTGTGCCATGTCAGCCACGCTGATGTCGTCTCGCTAGCTGCTACTAAACAAATGCCATCGATAATTTAAAAAATCACATTTTTATTTATTGTAGGCTTAAATCGCAATGGATCTTGCTGATTTTAATAACAGTTCTCAGTAAACTCGTACCGGATGTCTGTTTAAAATTTCAGCGAAATCTGTTCAGCAGTTCGGCTGATTTTCGACGTACAGACAGACAGACAGAATCACAGAATGAGAGCCGTTTAAGTTGAATGGAGACACTCGGTCGCTCCGCTCCCTCGTTTAACCACGCCGAGCTGGCACTAAAATACTAGGAAAACGCCAAAGTCGTTGTTAAACGAGTGAGTGACCTATGTGTATAGTATCCGGTATCATTCCCCATACTGGGCTACATCGAGCCTAAGGTATATGGGAGAAAAGGCGATGTTCCCGGGTACTCAACACATGGCTCACTCACTCGTTTAACAACGACTTTGGCGTTTCCCTAGTTATTTAAATTGAACATTTAAAATGCAAATCATGTTCAAACGTATTAGCGTGAAACATTACCAAATTTCCAAGATAAAACAAAATCACCTAAGTTTTATTACCCATTTAACACCCCTCAAAAATGATATGTGGGTGTAAAAATATAAAAAAGTTCGAGCTAATGGGTATCGAACACCAACCCTCCGTGCGGTAGTCTAAATACTTACCAATAGGCCATGCAAGCCACGTAGTTATCGTCCCACTAGCTGCTACTAAACAAATGCTATAGATATTTTAAAAATCACATTTTAATTTATTGTAGGATTAAATCGCAATGGATCTACTTGATTTTGTTAGCAGTTCTCAATAATTTCGTACCGGATGTCTGTTTAAAATTTCAGCCCAATCTGTTCAGCGGTTCGGCTGATTTACGACGTACAGACAGACAGACAGATAGACAGACAGACAGAATCACAGAATGAGAACCGTTCGAGTTGAATGGAGACACTCGGTCGCTCCGCTCCCTCGTTTAACTAATGTACACTCGTCTTTATCTTCAAACATACCTCAAGGTGAAGACTTGTTTCATATGCTGAAGCTCTGTGAATGTAGTGCACCTCCTACAAGTAGGTCTTATGTACAGTTGTACACTCGTCTTTACCTTTAAACATACCTCAAGGTGAAGACTGTAAAGCTGCCTTGTTTCAAGTGCTGAAGCTCTGTGACTAGTGCACCTCCTCCAAGTACGTAATTATACACGCAACTTATGCGGAGTACTTACAAATATTTGCGTAGACATAATAGCGAGATTATGAACCATATATTGTTTTCATGATTTTTACGCATATTATTGAACGCAAGAAGTTGGTATTTCAGTGAGTAGTTCGTAAGAGTAAGCGCAAAGTGTTCCTGTTTCAATAACCAGCATGAATATTTTAATGTCAAAAGATTATTATTATTATTATTATTAAATAAATAAGCCAGCGGTTTAGCCGAGCTCGTTTAACCGGTTCCCAACTCGAACAGCGAAGTTAACTAGAATCGGGCGTGGTCATGGGTAGAGTGGGTGACCGCTCTACCCTGAAACTCACGTATACCGCTGGTTAGAGCAGATGGAGGGTTCGAAAGCTAGTGTAACGGCTTCGTTCTCCTTGACGTCTGCTCGGCAGTCCGGGTTAGTGGAGGAACCTATATGACTGTCAAAGTTACACCGTCCTGTCGGATGGGACGTTAAGCCGTTGGTCCCCTTGGTACTTTTCGAAAGGAGTAGGCTACGTGCCGGTACCGGGTTTCCCCTCCTCCCTTCTGTTCATACTTCATCCTCATCTATCACCACTCATCGTCTCGATTAGCCAAAGTGCATAAATATGAGACGTTAAGCAATATTCAATCAATCAATTCAATCAAATTAATAAATAATCCGCTGGTAGGCAAAAGAACCTTGAGAGTCCCTAAGCATTCCATTAAAAAATAAGTGGGTATATTTTTACTCTTAGTTAATTTGTCACCTTAGCGCTCATATATCGTATTTTGTTGTTTTCACAATATCATTATCACATTTTATCGTAAAAAATAATGCTTATAAAAAATTGACTATACAACTCGATACAAGTCGATATGCTGGTTACCGTATTGTATTGTGTTGTGTGAATTTAAGAGGTTGGTGGGGGTTCTCCTTAGCTTCATCAGGACATGAATTTCCTTTGCATGTTTATTTGTAGTTGTTGCGAATTTTTTTGTAATTATTATATTTTAATTTGTATTACCTTAATTAAGAATCATTGCACATTTGCGTTGCTTTGGTTATCTCTTAAGCCCTGATTGTGCAAGAATCTAAAAGTGGTTGGCCCTTGCAATAGGCTGCTCTGGATGAAACATGGCGAGGAAATGGTTTAGGAAGGACTTAACAAATATCATACTGAAATATTTGGAATTTAATTATATTGTCAATGTACAATAAATCAAGTGAATGCAATTCTGACAATTGACATCTCTATTCTCTATACGTGACGAAATTTTGTTGATATCAAAGTGTTTTGAACACAATTCTAGAATCATTCGTTATGGTTTTGATCCACTCTTCAACGCGTCCAGTGGAGACGTAGACCATCCCAATGTTCTTGTCTCTGCATCTTCCTCCCTGTCTTCTGAACCAAGACAACACGCCCACGCTGATGACGTCACCCCCCTGTGCCCGGCAGAGTAGACTCCCCCCCGTGTCACCCGGACACGCCCCTGAAGCCGGACTGGCGTAGCTGTGCGCGCATATATAGTAATCTCTATCCACGTCCTCGAGGTCAGGTAAACCCTGACAGAAAGTCGCATTCCCCGATATAACTTGTACATGACGAAGTTGGTTATCATTGACTGGCACAGACGCTGAAGGTGGAACTTCGTACTGGTCGCCGTAGCCCAGGGCAAGACAGACTTTCACCATGTCGAAGCTCCCACTCATCACAGCGGTGGAGCCGAAGGACGCGGTGAAGACGAACTCCTCTGTTAACTGCAGCAGCGCGATGTCGACATCCGTCACTGTACCGTTATCAACCAGACAATCATGATGAGAGATTCTCGTGGCGTTGTGGGCGAAATATTTGTTTACGATGCCTTTCGGACAATCATCGCACTGTGCGTGTACTTCGATTAATTCCCTGTTACTAAGGTACCTATAACACAGATTGCTTAAGTTAGATAGATCAAACAAAAGATATAAAATGCATAAGGGTTTATGGATAGAACTATCTAATTTCGGTAAGTACGGCGTTACTTATTTATATTTAGAATCGGAGCCATATTTATAAAGGGAACCAAACTCAATGATAGAAGGTTAAATATAATTTCAAGAGTGTACACACTCAGTAACATATGCGAGTTTCAATGGTGGCATTTAATTTAAAGCAGACCAAGCCCATCCTGTAGGCGCCGACACTATCGTAGAGTGAACAAAAACCAACTAGAGACCAGAATATTTAGGTTGGCAACACCGATCAATCAAGCTGGACTCGATTCCACCCGCGGAGAGCGACAGAAACCGAAAGAAACTACCTTAAATTTTAATAAATTCCTCGTTGCTAGGATGGCAACCAACACATATAACTGTTGGACGTTAGTCCACATCGAAAGTTAAAATACTTCTGCTGAAATCGGGAATCGAACTTTGGACTTTCTGCATTGGAAGCAGTGCATCTAACCACAAGAACAACGAACCACACAAATATATTATTTTACCAACCTGCGATTCTTATGGCTCAGTTGGTACAAGTGTGGGCAGGGTAGGCAGCTAGCGGCAGTCAGGATCCACCTGGGACTGATGAGTATACCACTACAATCATTCTTGGAGATATAGGGTATCCTACTCGTATCTCGCGTATCTACAAACACTCCGAAGACTTCAATGTGAACGGTGGACTTGAACTGTCCAGTTGTATCAAGAGCTCCGCCGTGGATCCTGGAGCTGAAGCCACGGTCGTCCTGCCACCCTGTGTTGCCTAGGAGACAAGTTATATCGTGATAGGAGTAGCCACAGCCACCCATATCCTGACAAACATGTTTGCTCATTTATTCTACATGTTTACTGTTTCCAAAAGAAACAGTACATTTTATTAATTGATCAGCAGACTTAAGAGTAAAGTACATGCAATTTAAATAAGGAAGACCTTTCCACAATTTACAGAAAGAAAGTAAAATTATTGTTTTTATTATTTTTGTTTGGCACCTACTTTTTATTTAAATACAGTTTTTTGAACGTATGTAGGCCTATGTTTGCTATGAGTCGTGTTCAAAAGCCAAACTTTCATTGTTGGGTAAATAGCAAGACCACTGCCTCCCATGTTTCAAATGGTTACCTTTCTCGGCCGGGCCTGACTGTCTTTGTGCACAGTATTGCTTGTTGCAACATAAAACCTTGCTAATAATGTTACACTCTCACCTGCTTCTAGTGAATCACCCCCCTCCTTCAACCCCGACGTTGCCATATTACTCGCAGCGTTGCCTCCAAGCAAGACTTGAACCAGAAGAGTCAAAACCTTCACAGGCAACATCGTCTGTGTTCTGTTAGAAAGCACCGATCAGGCAACACTGGAAGGAAGGAAGAAAACATTGATGTTAGAATGTTCTAACTATTTCCCCACAAGTGCTCAGACGGATCGATGTTTGGTCCCGTCTGAATGTTATTGAGCGAGCGTAGCGAGCGTCTCCACTTGACTCTTATGGCTCGAATGTCTGTTTTTTTTCTTTTTTTTTCTGTTACTGCTTCGGTACAGGTCGCACCGTTTCTCTGATCGAACTGAAATTTGGCACACATGTACATACCAGTACCACCTATGCGGGTTGCTGTATAGTTTTTGAACAAAATCCGATCGTTGGTTATAAAAAATAAAAAATATAATAAAAAAATAAAATAATAAAAATGTTCCGATCGTTATGAAATTTTGCAGCGTCAATGAGTACAACATTCTCTCCTATTTTACAAATTTTCAGCTAAATCGGTCAAGACCTTAAGTAGTGAAGATAGAAATTACATTTTAACAAAAGTAACGTTACCATGGCAACGAAAAGTCGCACGAGAATTCTGGTCAATATGCACTGCCACCTAGAAGTAATCAAAATTCTATCGAGGAAGCAGTGTATTATTTGTTATCAAAGAGTTAAAATAGTTTTTCCCAAAGAAATTATGTCAAGGTCCTCTAGATGGCGGTGGATTTTATCCATTCTCTCCTATTTTACAAATTTTCAGCTAAATCGGTCAAGACCTTAAAGACTTATTGGTATGTATCATTATGGGAATGTCGTACTCGGGTCGGATTGCACGTACCGGTGCTCGCTCAACAACGCGATGGGACTTTATCGTTTTCCTAGTATAATCCTTATTTCAACATCAAGACTGTTGTGTGTTTCGTATTTGTGTTCTGTGACACACTGGAACTTTAAGATTAAGATTGTGGTTGGGTCCTGTTACACATGGCGACTTGTGAGATAACATTTTTTGAAAGTTAACAAGATGAATCAATGATAATTTATACCTGAGGTTGAAATAAAGAACATTTTTGTCTTTGTTTTTAATGTACATTTACTGGACATTTTCAAATGCAAATAAATAATTATTATATACCGATAACTTGGCACAAGACTTTTTGGTTTAAGATTTCGAATTTTAACAAAGTAAAACCGAGAGTTATTTTGCTCAAATCTAGGTTCTTGAAATGTTTTTTGGTGTTTTTGATTTTGTTTTATTCCCAGTTTATGAAAGCAGAAGAAGTAAAAGCTAATTCAACTATCAGGTGTCTTGTTATCTTTATAGCAACCACCAATCAGAAGCATCGTTATTAATTACAAAGGTCAAATGCAAGATCAATTATTTTACCTGGATATTGATATAGGGTACCGAGCCTAAGTAACCAGGTTTCCACTAAGAGTTACATTGTGGATCACAGCACATAATTTATATTCCATCAGGGCAGTAAACAAATGCTACATATCATCAATACCCGGTACCACAATATTGTCGGATTGTCAAAATGCTACGGTACTAAAAGATACCAAACTTAATTCTGGTCAATCCAGCTGTGCATTGCCCAATACCAGTAAGACGACCAGAAGACCAGAAGACGAAGACTTAAATTTTTGCCATATTATAATTAAAAAACTTGTTTTTATTTTTGAGGCCTATACACCCAGAAATCTACTTGAAACATAATTTTATGTTCATTTATTTCATGAGCGTCTTCTCGTTAAGCAGTAGTTAAAAATTGTTTTTCTGTTCTCGGTCTCTCTACATTTTGACTATACTGCGACGTTGTATATAACGACTTGACTGAAGACCTGTCTATTCGCCTTCAGCGGGCTCAAAATTCATGCGTGAGATTCATTCTCGGAATTAAAAAATGAAAATCCGATCAAAGGCTATAACTCCAGGTTTCAAGCATTCTAAATGGCTACATCTACACGAGCGACGTAACCTTCACTTCGTCTGTATAGTTCATCGAATACTTTCAAATTCTTCACCCTCGTATCTTTCTACTAATTTCCAGTATCTTCATTCAAATCACCTCTTTAACACAAGGTCAAGGTCGGGAACGCAACTCATTTTCCCTGTCCACAGAACAAACCTCCTTAACAATTCATTTAAAATCAACGCCATTAGAACCTGGAACGCCCTGCCACTGCCAATTAACAAAAGGGACGCACACATTAATAACTATAATGTTTTTAGAAAAATACGTGAATAATATTTCAATAAAAGCCACGGGACGACTGCAACATAATGAAACATGAATCTTGCTGTAAAATATCACTACTTTAACTATTGCAACTCACTTAATTAACTCGATGTTTTATTAATACTCTAAAAAGCTGGTATGGTATGAATGAATTGAGGACAAGAATGAATGGGAATTTTTAGATGTTTAACGCAAATGTTACATAATGAGTAGATAATATGTGTATGTATGTGTGTGCTGAACTCATATACTACATTTCTAAAATATGGTATATCATTGCATGTAGACTATAATCCAACCAAATACAAAAATTTGTAAAATAAACGGCAGCCAAGCTCTCCTTCAAAAGTCTTCGGCTGTGAATGCTGTGAGATATAGAAGTTGAGCCAAGCTTTTTATTCTTTCTCCCTAGTTTCGCTTTAAAATAAGTAAGATCATTTCGCCTGTTGACGAGCGCCAAGCCAACGATTTTTGTGGTAAAAAAGTAAAATTTTTAAACTCGAAATCATAAAAAAAATTCTTGGCCATGAACCAAATTCAATGGCCAAGCCATTTTTTTATGATTTCGACTTTAAAAATTTTATACTTTTTACCACAAAAATCGTTGGCTTGGCGCTCGTCAACAGGCGAAATGATCTTACTTATTTTTAAAGCGAAACTAGGGAGAAAGAATAAAAAGCTGGCTCAACTTCTATATCTCACAGCATTCACAGCCGAAGACTTTTGAAGGAGAGCTTGGCTGCCGTTTTTTTTTTACAATTTTTGTATTTAGTTGGATATTACATCTTTTTGTTGTTCGTTCGCTATCAAGGTGTGAATGATTAAATTTGTTGAGTTTAAAAGTTGTTTTTTTACATTTTTGGGCCACGGTCCCCCCAAAAGATACCCCTTAAATAAATAAATAAATAAATAAATAAATAAATTTTTATTTACAGACTACCCACTCAGTTATATAACAGATTTTCAGTGGGGGACTTTAAATCAAAGCGACCAAGCCAACCCTGCAGGCCCCGACGCAATCGACGAGTGAGCGATAACCAACCAAAGATCGATATTTTTAATAGGAAATATATCAATCAGTGGTATGGACAGTGCGAACACCCGCGGATCAACGCCAGAATCAACAAGGCCGATCAGAACAACTCTGAATTTATTATGTGCTTCGTTGCTAGTACGGCTCCAAAGTCACCGTTTACAAACTCCTAAGACTAGAACTGATACACTTAAGTCCAAATTAGAATGTAAAAAAAATTCTGACTTTAACGGGAATCGAAACCCTGGCCCTTCTGCATTGGAAGCAGATACGCTAACAACAAGACCAACGCACTAGCATAAGCACTAGATATTTATAATGGTTAAGAGCATGTTTAATTTCAAGCTTGTATACAAATTACTACGCCTGAGTAATTACGCGTTTGATTTTGCTAGGACGGCTCCAAAAGTCACCGTTTACAAACTCCTAAGACAAGAACTGATAGACTTAAGTCCAAATCAGAAGTTAAAAAACTTCTGACTTTAGCGGGAATCGAACCTGGCCCTTCTGCATTGGAAGCAGATACGCTAACAACAAGACCAACGCACTAGCATAAGCACTTGATTTTTATAATGGTTAAGAGCATGTTTAATTTCAAGCTTGTACAAATTACTACGCCTGAGTAATTACGCGTTTTGATTTGATTTTTGGATCTTCCCGGTCCCAATTGCCCGGTTTTTGTAGTATGAGGTACATCTGAGTGTGGCCCAAGTTTCAAAGTTCTAAGATGAACCGTTTTCTCGGTATAGCGTATTATTCATAAGAGTACGGAATTACCTACTTTTGATAATTTTGGTTTTTTTCCGGTACCCGTTAACCAATTTTGCTTTCCATATTCAAAAGTGATAAAGAATGAGAGATATCAAAATGTATTCCACGTTTGAAACATCTCAGTTGTAGCGTTTTCTTTGAATAATTCATTTCTTAAAGTTCAGATATGTTTTTGTCATTTTTGGGCCCATGGTCATCCCAAATTTAGCCCCTTGTGTTTTGGACGCAAGATATTTATAATAGTAAATAGCATGTTAAATTTCAAGTTTGTACAAATTACCACGCCTTGGTAATTACGCGTTTTGATTATCATCCAAATTTTGATTTTCTCCGGTCCCTGTTACCCGATTTTGGTTTTGAAAGCAAAAGGCACTGCGTCTGAAATACACCTAAGTGTGGTCCAAGTTTCATAGTTCTAAGATTTACCGTTTTCTCTGTAGGCTAAAGAAATCTCCGCGGAGAACTCCTAGCCAGCCAGCCAGCCAGCCAGCCACCCAGCCACCCCCCCACCCAACCACAGCCCAGCCTTAAGGAATTTGACGATGTTGAGAGCCTTTTTTAACACAGAACGAGTTGTCGGATCGGGTTGATTTTTTTTTTTGGTATGTCATGGACCACATACCAGGTCATATACCGAGTTTCAAGATTGTAACTCTTTCGGGGCGGCGTGTGCAGATAGCTGAAAACCCCCCAACTCTGGTAGCTGTATATAGGGCCGGAGTTCGGTGTCGCCTAGCAGCCGCATTCGCTTGTCTGCCGGGCGACGACCGTCGCCCTAGATCTGTATTTTTTATACCATTTTACTTTATTATTGCATGTAGGATATAATGTATATTTTTTATACTATTTTACTTTATTAATATGCATATAATAATAATAATTATTATTGATTATTGGTTCATTATTATTATTTAGATTAAACTGTGTAAACAAACTTATTAATAGGTTGGATGGAAGATAAAGCCTAACTGGCTTTAATCCCCGCCTAAATAAAGACGATTATCTCTCTCTCTCTCTCTCTCTCTCCCTCTCTCTGACTCTCAGCCTTGCAATCGGTCGAAAATGTACACAAACACTTAACTACTACATTACACTAAACTACATTGCATGTAGACTATAATCTGTATTTTTTATACTTTATTACTTTATTATTGCATATAGGATTTAATGCATATTTTCTATACTATTTTACTTTATTAATATGCATATAATTATAATAATTATTATTGGTTCATTATTATTATTTAGATTCAACTGTGTAAACAAACTTATTAATAGGTTGGAAGGAAGATAAAGCTTAACTGGCTTTAATCCCCGCCTAATGGCGTTTTCCATTGACCGCACTCAGGTCGCACTAGTGCGCCCTAGTGCGCACTGGATTGCCACTTGTCTTTTCATTTGTTCAGTTTTGTGATGTTATTCAAGTGGAGGTTGACAACAATGACATCTATGCACTCGCCGAGTGCATGCCAATGGAAAACGCCATAAATAAAGACGATTATCTCTCTCTCTCTCTCTCTCTCTCTCTCTCACACACTCGCTCTCTCTTTCTCTCTCTCTCTCTCTCTCTCTCTCTCTCTCTCTCTCTCTCTCTCTCTCTCTCTGTCTCTCTCTCTCTCTTTGACTCTCAGCCTTGCAATCGGTCGAAAATGTAGACAAAAACACTTTGCAACCGGAGAAAAAGTGTAGAAATATTCAAACAAATACGCTCATCCATCAACGCAATTGAAAAAAGCATTTGCGAGGCCTAGTACAATAATATACATCTACTGTTACATTAAATTTTTACTCACATTCATCAAAGGTCTGCTTGAAAATGGTAACGTTACAGCTGATTGAGTTTCTTTCTCTGGAATGGTCATGTAGCCAAAATGAATGCCATTGGTTTCATAAAATATATTTGAACTTTACTTATCATTGGTTTGCCATAATTTATTACCGTAGTAATAAACAATTCTTTACGAGTGTTTGCAAACTAACAACGACGAAGGTAAATACAAACAAATAATATTTTGAAATACGGATCTAGTATTTACCATTATTATTATTTTATTTGCTTTTCCAATCTTCTTATCTCGTACGTTGAAATGCGACGCTGGTTATCATTGTTCTTCGAAACAATACTAGATGTTTCACGCTTTATAATTTATTGCCAACAAGTACGTAATCAAAACGTAAGAACGATATCAGTACAACAAAACAGTTACTCAGTCTATTTTTTCCCCTCGATTTGGTTAGTAGGGAAACACTCCCGTAGGTGTTAAGGGCCATTCACAACCAACTTAGTAGCTAACTTAGCCTCTAACTTAAAGGTTTGTCTTATGGAAAACAACACGTCTGTTCATGACCAAACTTAGCCTTTAACTTACATTTATCAGCAACCGAATGTTTGCAAACTCCAAGGTTTTACTTAGCAGCTAACTTAACATTAAGCTTTTAACCAATCAGAGAAAGACTCGAGCCAACAATTTCCGGTCATATCCGATTGAAAACGTAAACAAACAGCAAAAATGGATCCCAAGAAACATCAGCTATTTTTCGATGAAAAGCTATTGAACGAATTCATGAAAAGGCCACTGCTATATGTAAAATCTTCGTCTTTATACAAAGATAAGAATATAAAAGAAAACATTTGGCTATCGATTGGGGCAGAAATGTCAACTGACCGTCAGTATTATTAACGTTTATTGCGGTACTAGGCCTAGCCCCCAGCTAGGGCTAGGCCATGTAAGGTTATGTAAGGCTTACGTCACGTTGTCTTAAATAAATACGTTTATTATTTTTACCATCAATTATTGTTTAATAAACTGTACAGTCTATAGTCAATCAATTCTATAATGCTACCTAAGTAGAGCTAGGCTAGGCCTACTTACTGAATGCTGAATGTTATTGTATGTCAAGCATTGGCGCGATAAAAGTAAACACTGCAAATCTGTGTTGTGATTGGTTTAAAAACATCTATCATGCACAGCCATCTAAAGTTATAGGCGACGGTATGGCTGTAAAGCACTCTGCCACGAGCAACATCTAGGAGGCAGTGGCTGTTAAGTTAGCGGCCTAAATATCTATCATGAACAGCAACCTAAAGTTAGAGGCTAAGTTAGCTGCTAAGTTAGAGGCCTAAGTTGGTTATGAATGAGCCTTTATGGTTATTATTTACGACAGTTCAGAAATTTAAAAAAAGTTAAAAAAAAGCTCGAATGCGGGAGACTCGTGGTTCGAATCCATGTGCGCATGTGATCAATTATGTAAAACTTGAAGCCCTATTGAAGCCTTCTTCTTATCTAATGAATGACAAAATAATATATATGAAACTTAATAATCTCCAAGGCAATTATTTTAATTTTAAATGTTATTTAATATCACTATGCACGTTTATTTGAATTAAAAGTAATAAATAAAACATTTTAAACGTCAGAAATTGCTTTAACAGTTGGCAACATTGTTTGAATTTAAAGGACCAATGTTAGCTCGTAGCATTAATATTCTTGCTTATATTTGATCGATGAAGTGAACTACCCTATCAAAACAACAATTTCTTTAACATTAAACAAACTTAAAACACCTTAAAATAATACTTTTATCTATATTATCATCATGTAGTATTATTTAAAACGGTATTCAACACAACTTCATCAATTTATGTATTTTATACAAAGAAAATAATAATATTGTTATTTATTTATATATTAATATTTATTTATCCCAGAACAGTTTTACAACCAGTAATACTAGGATCAGAGTCGATAAAGAAGTTTCCCCTTTGGGGAGGTCCCCTTACTCCCAAGTCAAAACGGAATCTAACCAAGTAGGAAGGAATAATGTAAGGAGGCAGTGTAGCGTCGTCAAAACCATAGCCACTTTGAACGACAATGGTGGTTCGCGAAAGCCTCGAACCCAAAGCAAGGTCGTCGGTATTATTTAAGCTCTTTGTCAAAGCTATGAACATTCCAAAACAAACAAAAACGCAGACTGCGAAAAACTATATGTTTTAGTAGCCGCCATATTGGTCAGCACCAACGAGAAGCAGCAAATACTGCGAAAAATTCGATCAGAGACGTTCGAAACGGCCACATTCATTTGTACAGCCACAGATAGCGCATGCTGTCTCCTTACATTATTCATACCTCCTTGAATCTAACGCTCTGCGCGCTGAGGGCGGCTCAAATGTGAAACTAATAAAAGCACTGCACGCTAAATACGGTCAGTAGATTATCGATATGCAGTGACAATGCAATAAACAAAACAACAGACGAAACGTCAAACTTCAATTTTATTTCAATTATATTAGCCCAGGGCCCTAGCCTTTTAAAACGATTTACTTTTGATTTATTATTGTACTATAAAGTGATGCGCAGGCGTCACTGACATTTTCGTGCGAAATTAATCGAGATATGGGTTATTTAAGCCTTACGGACGTAAGTGTAGCCTAGGCCCAAGGCCACAATACAGTTTTCAGACGTAAGTACGCCCTTGGCATTCAAATCGAAACATTAAGCATTCCTGATTGTCGGCCTAGGTCCTAGGCTTAGATCTACTACATCATAAATATCCTCATCAATAAAGAGAGTTTGCTTTATACGAAAAAATTCGCCAACATTCGATCCTATTTAATATTTTGACATTTCCGCCATTTGTCGTCATCGACTGTCAACTTCTAGTAGAAATGTGACGTAATTTTATTAAAGTAGTTCCATCAATTATCACACAGAGTCGCGCGGAACGTTAGATTCCCAACGTCAAAAACCGACTTTTTATTTAACCCAGGGCCCCAGTAAACACAAGAGCTCTCAGAGTGGTGTTTATTTTGGTCACAAGCTCACAAAGTTGGTCCCCACACATAGTGAGGTGTTTGTGAGATGATTGTGACGGAAATCAATATTTCATGTAAAAAATGTCATCACTTTGTGACCTCTCTATCAACACACAGAGTCATCCCAAAAAGAATATATTTATTTCTACTCTCAGAGTGATACCAGAACTGTCACTTTGATACTCCTTTTTTATTTGAATCTCATACGGATGACTTTAAGCGTTGTGTCTGAGCCACATATTTTTTGTTTTATTTTGAATTGAATTTTCTCACATTGAGTGGTGTTTGAGAGGGCTTTGATAAGTAACCTATGACGTTATTTTATCCCAACGCAATGTGAGTAATTTGTGAGAAGTTATTTGTCACATTGTAACCTCTAAAATACAACTCGGATACCATAATAAAAGCTAAATTTAATTTACTCACCGAGTGTTAACAGAGTTGTCACTTTGATACTACTTTTTGTTGCATCAAAAGTCCTCACATTCGTGATTACTTTGAGAGATGTTTGCGAGCAGTATATGCATTTGTATTTTATTTTTTTATTCGCTCACATTGTGCGGGGTTTGAGTGCGATTTGAGAAGTATAACTTGTGATTATATTATTTTACCCAATGCAATATTATTATGTAATTTGTAAGAAATTATTTGTCAGATTGTACCTCTCTTGCAAACCATCTCGGGTAGGCCCTACCATACAGATTCCTTAAAGGCATTAAATCACAATGGACGAAGTATTTTTTTAATACAAGAAGGTGTACAAAAAATAAGAATGCCGGACATTTTGGCAACCTTGGATGAGGCCTATACCCTATACAACGGTTTGTTTTGACGCGCGCCTGGGGGCATGTGACGCAGGTGGATGGGGACCTGCTAAGCTGACAAAGCCGGCCGGGCGAGGGTAGACACTCGGTTAGAACACGTGTTGTATTTAGTAAGGGGTTGGCATTCTGTGTGGATGAAGTGTTCGCAGATTTGTTCTAGCACAGTGACAGCTCTACAAGTGTTTTATGTACTAATTTAATTAATGTGATAGTGAATAGCATTACAAGGTTTGTCGAGATATGTGAAGAGTATGGATGGCTCAGTGACTACAGTTAAATTAACAAGCATATCTATATAGTTGAAATGTGGATTTTGTCTTCTTTTAGGTTCTAGTAGTTTTTAAAGTTAGTGATACGTGTGTCATACAAAGAGACGGCAAACATACCGAATAATTCTTAGTTTTATAAATAATTAATATGTGTCGCGTTCGCGTAAGTGTTTTTATGTGGATATATTGAACAACAAAATCAAAATCAGGTTTATGATACAGAAATGTGGTTTTCATATTAATCCGTGGGTTAAAATCGCGTTTCAAAAAATGTATACATTGTTCTAATCCTTACAATGATAAAGAAATCATTAAAGTCGAATCACTTTTAGTCAAAGTAGTCCACAGTACTCCCGTATGCGACTTTAAATCCTATATATCGTTGGTCTTAACATGTGGAGAGTAACGAAAACTATTGCCTAGCAGTGTTGAGAGAATGAATGTTAATAATATGCTCGAACCCATCATTATTAATAATACAATCGAAATTAGCACGCAAATTTGTGATTTTTTCCGATTCGTGACAATATAAGCACTCTGTGTCGGCATCCATTGATGTTTATGTACATTCATTACAACTACACCTTTTAAGATCACCTTTCCTGCCACTAAACTGTTTTATCCAGGCTTCTTTTTCTTAATTTTTCTTGAGATTTTCCCTCTGTTCACTTTCTGTGTATGAAGGCTCGAAAATGAAGGGAGCTAATCCTAACATCGTGTACATAGAACATACACTTTTCAACTGACCCGTCCCGTGCCCGATGGTATTGAATGGGCGGGCAGTGAGCGGCCGCATTCACTCGAGTCGATCGGTAGCGAAGCTCTGTAGCCATCCAGCTACGTCACGGGTGGTGACGTCACGCGCTATACAATTTCCACAATATTGGTCGTACCATGTTTAAATATTGACCGATTTCTTTCATTTTTTTTTCTAAATTCCTAAAATAAATGTAGGTTTAACATAAGTAAGCAACAAGTCAATGTGAGAGTATGGCTTTAATCAAATTATGATTTAATCACAGACTATTTTTTATAATTTTATTTGAGACATTTATTATCTAGTTTTCAATGCTATTCTGTAACTTCATGTGTTCCTGGTTCATAGTATAACAAACAACAATATTCTTATAATAATATTACAATTATTTCATTATTCGTAATTTTATGTAAACTGAGGAAATCTAAAATACTTTTCCTCTACCGGTAGTTCGAGTCCCTTTGAATATCTGGTGAATACTCTTCAATGATAAAATCATATATCAAAAATAACGTTTGGATTACAAGCTCACAAAATATTTCGTCATTTTAACTGCAATTATTATTGTGGATTGTGATGCACGTTTTCAAGATCAGTCACATTAATGATTTTAAAAGGACTGGACGGCTCAGACACCATGCGACAATCAAACAATCGTGCAACCAGAGGTCGGTACTTAATTTTGAAATAGCGACCAACTTACATGGTTGGGCTAATTCAGAACAATTAAATCAATACAATTGGTATTTTTTAAAATAGGAAAACTGCCAAGGGACAATCTGCAGACAAGAATTAATTCTGGAGTTACGTAGTTGTGACTCAATACGGCTAATCCCCTGCATTCGCATCAACTACTGAAGAAAAGCCTGAGAAAACTTCCTGTCAGGAACATCGGCATGGCGCGTCGAATCTGCGTGAACACCCGAATCAAGAGTATAGCTAGCACTTTTTGTACTTGGGCTAGAACAGTTGACATGCTTTGCTATAGACTTCTGAGTTTGAAGCGGGAATCGAAGGAACTCTGGAGTTTTTAAATTGGAAGCAGGGACCCATTCGAAAAAATATTATAAGTCGATATCAGTAATCATTAGTATGCAATGTGAAGTATTTTTGGATGAGCGAAGCGAAGACTTCAATTTCACTGACCCCCAAAAAATTTAGCCCGGGTGTTTTTTTTGTTTGTTTTTCTGTCTGTTTGTTAACTCTCTACAAGGCAAACGGCATATCCGATCTTGATGAAAATTGGAGGGCACCTTCGAAATCTCTGAACTTAGAGGTGCATTGTTTTTGGGTTTAATCAAAGAAATATTTCTCATCAATATTGTACTTTTACGATTTTTTTCGATTTTTAGTGCGATATTTTCGATACATTTGGGGCGATTTTGACCAAACGGGTGGGGCTACAACGTTCATGTTTCACATGGACATTAAGGTAATGGTGATTTATTGCTTTTCGAAAGAAAAAGTTGAAAAAGTTAGCCAGAATCCATAGAATAAAGGTATTTATATGAGTTTTTTTAGGTTTAAAATAACAATTTACAATAACAATAGAAACTTGACAAAAATCACCAACAATGCGTTCAAAAGGCACTTGATAAGTAAATAGATCCCACGCAAACTAAAAACTTACAAAAAAGCTCATCCATCAACGCGACGGGACTTTAGCGTTTTCCTAGTTGGATGAGCGAAGCGAAGACTTCAATTTCACTGACCCTCAAAAAATTTAGCTCGGGTGTTTTTTTTTTGTTTTTTTGTTTTTTTGTTTTTTTGTTTTTTTGTTTTTTTGTTTTTTTGTTTATTTGTTTTTCTGTCTGTTTGTTAACTCTCTACTAGGCAAACGGCATATCCGATCTTGATGAAAATTTGACAGGACCTTCGAAGTCTCTGAACTTAGAGGTGTATTGTTTTTGGGTACAATCGAAGAAATATTTCTCATGAATATCGTACTTTTACGATTTTTTTCGATTTTTAGTGCGATATTTTCGAGACATTTGGGCCAATACTGACCAAACGGGTAGGGCTACAACGTTCATATTATACATGGACATTAAGGTTATGGTAATGAAGTACCTTTTGAAAGAAAAAGTTGAAAAAGTTAGCCAGAATCCATAGAAATAAAGCTTTTAAAATAAGTTTTTTGATTTTTTGTGCGATATTTTCGTGCCATTTGGGCCAATTCTGACCAAACAGGTGGGGCTACAACGTTCATATTATACATGGACATTAAGGTTATGGTGATGTAGTATCTTTTGAAAGAAAAAGTTGAAAAAGTTGAAAAAGTTAGCCAGAATCCATAGAAATACAGCTTTTAATTTACGTTTTTTACGGTAAATAATACCAATTGACAGGTAACAATAGAAACTTGACAACAATCACCTACAATGCATAGGCAGCAAAACAAAGCACTTGCAAAAGTAAAGATATCCCACGCAAACTAAAAATTTTAAAAAGCTCATCCATCAGCGCGGCGGGACTTTAGCGTTTTCCCAGTTATTTGAATTTTGTAAGTCCACTTGTGTGTGTCAATTTCGTGAATTGTTGTTGATGCGAAGTGCCAATTGGGACAAATCAATTTCTTAATTGTTTGTTGGACGACCGAGCGGAACACCAGTGAGTCTATCAATATTAAAGTGACTTTATGCTATGTGTAAAAATGTTGTTGACGTGTTCATAGATGTGACACAAATATTTATCTACAGATGATATTGCAGGACAGAGACTTTTCCAAGTGGGTGGATTTCGTACTCTCGGCACACTTATCTTATTGATAAACACAAGAAATTAAACCAGCTTCCTTGATTTTAATAAAATATTGATTGTCTCTCGTCAATTATTCTCGTCGACTATAAAGAACGAGTAACATAATCTCACATCAAGCATCGCGCAACAGACATTATTCTTTATATTTCAGACAGCACGTCACAGTGTCAGAATGGAAATGCGTTTGTCGTACGAAAACGAAATGTATGATTGTGTTCTTTAATACGTTTGTTGAAGATTGCAACGCCATCTATGAGAAAAGTAGTGAAATTCATTTGTTATAATTCCAGTTTTGTCAAATTTTTGTGCTGAAATCAGAATACAACTGTTCTATCTCGAAATGAAACAAATGGAACCCTCGTTTTTGTTCCCGCCGCGGCCGTTTCGAACACGGCGACGCCCACGATTTTGAGTGAAATGTAATGACGACTTGGCCTTAGTACAGACGATTAATAGATATAACACAAACTTAAAAAATGATTGCGTTTAATAATTTTTTATTTGTTTTCGTTAAGCTCTAAATGTTTACATGCACGGAAGCCTATATTCGGCATGTAGGGTGAAAGGAGCGTAGGCCGTGGCCCTCCCCTAGGCTTAGGACCTATGTACGTTGTCTGAAGTCTGAAGATTATTCATTATGAAGCATTTACCACGCCACTTAAAACTTCCAAGTCCTTCTAGCTCAAAAACTATAGCGTGTGTGATAGAACACTTGCATTCTGACACAGCAAAGTTTTGCTCAGGGGGTAAAGAGTATTAATTACTGCTTCCATACAATCATTGAGTAACCTAAAAGTAAAATGCTGTAGAATTATTATCAAGTACTGAACAATACTATTAACACAATAACAATGCACGTATTAATAAAGGTAAGTAGGCCACAGAGCAAGTGCACAATGCCTACGATAGTTGCATCGATTTGCTGTGGTAACCTATAGGTGGTATTTCCCTGTCGTCTTCAGCGTCTTCTGTGGCGCTACGGTTAAGGTGTTGGCTTTCAGATGCAGTGTCACAGTCGGATCGAGTTCGAGTCACCATGATAAAACTTGTAACTTTATAATTGTGTCAATTTAACATATGTTGTGTATCCAATTGCAGGTTATCGATTGATGTAGCAATATGAAATAAATAGTGAGAATTAGTATTTAATATAATATTAAAAATGAAAAATCGAATCTAATTTTTAGTGCTTCGTTTGCTTATTTGCTCCTAGATCGCGTTACAATCGCGTGGATAGTTGTGAGAGTATTCTGGTACAACTCTGTGAGCTCTTTGTGAGCACTCTAGTCAATCACCAGATACAACTCTATGAGCACTCTGTGAGAACTCCTAGCAGTTTATTGGTACAACTCTGCAGTGGCGGATACAGGGGGGGGGCGGTGGGGCGATCGCCCCCCCCCCCATGATTCTTTAAAAATTAAAAAAAAAAATTATTGTGCACGCACCAAATGCACTCCAAAAACCTGATTTTCAAAATTTTCGCCTGCGGTGCTATTTATTTAAAACTCCCAATAAAAATCAACTTTCCTTCATGTTGTCAGAAATAATCAGTTTGCCTCCGAAATGTGTCTGCATCAGTGTACTTCGATTTATTAAGTTGTCCTCCTATGTGAATCGTTTTTTTAACTAAATAGGATAGACGTTTAATAAATAAATAAAATGATGAATTGAAAATAAGATCAAACGTTTGTAATAATGTTGCAATCTAGGCCAATGCTGTAAATTATTGTAAGCTCGACATGACGACAAAACAAATTGGTGCACACAAACTACATTGTTTCCATATTGCATTCCGCCCACCACTTTTTTCTAAAACGCACCAAATGCACTCTAAAAACCTGATTTTCAAAATTTTCGCCTGCGGCGCAATCCCATACCCCCCGTGCGTCCGCGCTTAGTCCCTTTCCCACGACTGTACATGCACACGCAAATCGCCCCTCCCATGATTATGTCCTAGATCCGCCACTGCAACTCTGTGAGTACTCCTAGCTGTATTTTAGTACAACTCTTGGAGTAATCATTACATAGTAAAATAAGACAACTCGAGAACCAACACCCTGTTCCTCTCTGAGAGTTAAAGGGTAATTGATTGTCGGCCCATTTGAGCTCTCCGATGCATTTCTAAAATCTTTCGAACATGCTCTCCGAGATGGATTTAAACTTGTCACATTTATCTCACAATTTGCACTCTGTGTTTACTGGGGCGGTATAGGGAGTTGGAGGACCTCCCCAACGGGGAAACTTCCTTATCGACTCTGCTAGGATATAATAAAAAATGCATTCTGTTCTAAATGCGCGTGTTGTATTTGACTCCAGTAGTATATCATGCTAGGCACAATCATAAAACTAAATATTATACAATAATCGATGTATAAATATTTGTAGCACTTGAGTAAGAAATGGTGAAGAAATGCAAAACGAACATAAATTCTCTATATATAATATGTATTTCATCGACATTAAGATAGTCAAAACCACAAATTAAGATTTTAATTCTACTTTTCTTGTAGCAAATAACCACATGTTGACTTGGCAACATTGCACTGGTTTGTTATGATGGCAGTACTGAATGTCCCAAAGGATGTAGCAAGCTACAAGCGTCCACCTCGAACTTATATTCTATACAAATAAATTAGTAGAGGAGCAAGAGGTATGATTTTATTTCCCGTGCATCTTTCGTGGAAGAGTTTTGCGGTAAGTTGTATTCTATTAGGCAGTAGGATACAAGTTTTTTGCACTTTCCTTGCAGGCCATGCTATGCTGCAGAGGGCGTCGGGGGCGTCGCGACGCCCTTACACGTTTTTTAAGAGGGATGATTTTTTATCTCGTGTGCCTTTTGTGATAGAGTGTTGCGGTAAACTATATTTTGTTAAGTAAGAGCAAACAAATTTTTTGCACCTATTTTGCAGGTCCTGGTATGCTTGAAATGGCGTCGGGAGCGTCGCGACGCCCTATAACGTTTTTTAAGAGGAATTATTTTTTATCTCATGTGCCTTTCGTGATAGAGTATTGCCGTAAACTGTATTTTATTAAGTAATGACATACAAGGTTTTTACACCAACCTTTCAGGTCCTGGCACGCTTCAGAGGGCGTCGGGGGCGTCGCGACGCCCTAAAACGGTTTTCTGAAAAGAGGAATGAATTTTTATCTCGTGTATCTTTCGTGCTAGAGTGTTGCGGTGAATTGTATTCTATTAAGAAATAGCATACAAGTTTTAAGCACCTACCTTGCAGGTCTTGGCACTCTTCAGAGGGCGTCGGGGGCGTCACGACGCCCTATAACGATTTTTTAAAGAGGGATTATTTTTTATCGCATGTGCCTTTTGTGATACAGTATTGCGGTGAATTGTATTCTATTAAGTAATAGCATACAAGTTTTTAGAACCTACCTTGCAGGTCCTGGTAGGCTTCAGAGGGCGTCGGGGGCGTCGCGACGCCCTTTAACGTTGATAAAGATGCTTGATTTTTTATCACGTGTGCCTTTCGTGATAGAGTATTGCGGTAAACTGTATTCATTTAAGTTATATCATTCAAGTCTTTTGAACCTACCTTGCAGGTCCTGGTACGATTCAGAGGGCGTCGGGGGCGCCGCGACGCCCTATAACGTTTTTTAGAGTGATGTTTTTTTATCTCGTGTACCTTTCGTGATGGAGTATTGCGGTAAACTGTATTCAATTAAGTAATATCGTTCAAGTTTTTTGCATCTACTTTGCAGGTCCTGTTACGCTTCAGAGGGCGTCGGGGGCGTCGCGACGCCCTATAATGGTTTTGTTATAATAAAGATTATTTTTTTATCTCGTGTGCCTTTCATGATAGAGTATTTCGGTAAACTATAAACTATTAAGTAATAGCATACAAGTTTTTAGAACCTACCTTGCAGGTCCTGGTATGCTTAAAAGGGCGTCGGGGGCGTCGCGACGCCCTAAAACGGTTTTCTGAAAAGAGTAATGAATTTTTATCTCGTTTACCTTTCGTGCTAGAATGTTGCGGTGAATTGTATTCTATTAAGTAATAGCAAACAAGTTTTTAGAACCTACCTTGCAGGTCTTGGCACGCTTCAGAGGGCGTCGGGGGCGTCAAGACGCCCTAAAACGTTGATAAAGATGCTTGATTTTTTATCTCGTGTACCTTTCGTGATAGAGTATTGCGGTTATCTGTATTCAATTAAGTAATAGTTTAAGTGTTTTTATCACCTTCCTTGCTGGTCTTAGTTTGCTGCAATGACTCTTAAAAATCACTCTTAAAAATGTTATAGGGCGACGCGACGCCCCCGACGCCCTCTGAAGCGTACCAGGACCTGAAAGGTAGATGCAAAAAACTTGAATGATATTACTTAATTGAATACAGTTTACCGCAATACTCTATCACGAAAGGTACACGTGATAAAAAATCAAGCATCTTTTTCATCGTTAAATGGCGTCGCGAAACCCCCGACGCCCTCTGGAGCGTACCAGGACCTGCAAAGTAGATGCAAAAAACTTGAACGATATTACTTAATTGAATACAGTTTACCGCAATACTCCATCACGAAAGGTACACGAGATAAAAAAACATCACTCTAAAAAACGTTATAGGGCGTCGCGACGCCCCCGACGCCCTCTGAATCGTACTAGGACCTGCAAGGTAGGTTCAAAAGACTTGAATGATATTACTTAAATGAATACAGTTTACCGCAATACTCTATCACGAAAGGCACACGTGATAAAAAATCAAGCATCTTTATCAACGTTAAAGGGCGTCGCGACGCCCCCGACGCCCTCTGAAGCCTACCAGGACCTGCAAGGTAGGTTCTAAAAACTTGTATGCTATTACTTAATAGAATACAATTCACCGCAATACTGTATCACAAAAGGCACATGCGATAAAAAATAATCCCTCTTTAAAAAAGCGTTATAGGGCGTCGTGACGCCCCCGACGCCCTCTGAAGCGTGCCAAGACCTGCAAGGTAGGTGCTAAAACTTGTATGCTATTTCTTAATAGAATACAATTCACCGTAACACTCTAGCACGAAAGGTACACGAGATAAAAATTCATTCCTCTTTTCAGAAAACCGTTTTAGGGCGTCGCGACGCCCCCGACGCCCTCTGAAGCGTGCCAGGACCTGCAAGGTTGGTGAAAAAACCTTGTATGTCATTACTCAATAGAATACAGTTTACCGCAATACTTTATCACGAAAGGCACATGAGATAAAAAATAATTCCTCTTAAAAAACGTTAATAGGGCGTCGCGACGCTCCCGACGCCCTTTCAAGCATACCAGGACCTGCAAAATAGGTGCAAAAAATTTGTTTGCTCTTACTTAACAAAATATAGTTTACCGCAACACTCTATCACGAAAGGCACACGAGATAAAAAATCATCCCCCTTAAAAAACGTGTAAGGGCGTCGCGACGCCCCCGACGCCCTCTGCAGCATAGCATGGCCTGCAAGGAAAGTGCAAAAAACTCGTATCCTACTACCTAATAGAATACAACTTACCGCAAAACTCTTCCACGAAAGATGCACGGGATACCTGTTGCCCCCCTACTAAATAGTAGTTGCGTACATCTGCAGAATATGGCTGTGTATTACGACAAAGAAACATTGGCTGATTGATTTGCAAGTGTAAACAGCGCCCGCATTGCAAACAATGACCTTTTACGCTCGTTTTTTCTTAGCGTCCCTCAAACGCCCCGCGTCTGTCTGCAGGAGTATTCATCTGAGCCGCCCCAAAGCCGTGGACTCGAGTGGCATGAGCGCAGCGTGTTCGCGTAGCATGCAAGAGGTACCCGGTTCGAGACCTGGCTTGTGCGTTTTTTCCCTTTTGTTTTTCCGAAAATAATAATTATTTATATCTTTATCCGTGATAGATTTAATTTTTGTAATCTTTTCGTGGAAGTTACTCTTTTCTTTTCTTTTTATATTTTATGTATATTTGCCACAGCCTCTGTTGGTAATCTCTTGGTAAGAAGAGGTGGATTTGAAAGTGGTCTCATCTAGGCCTAATTTAGCAAATGTACCAAGGCCCCAAGCATGTCTTGCAATCTCCCGTGCACGCTCGTAGATTTATAGATGAAATGGAATAAATAAATAATATAAACAAATAAAATATAAATATAAATAAATGAACAATAAGTACGTTCACATAATTGTCTACTAGTCTACCGCTTAATCTATTTGGTTTACAAATTAGAGCAGCAGAATCAGATAACTAAATATTGATATGAATGCTGAGCCGCGAGCAGAATAGGCATTGAAGGTGTAGGCCACACCCACCCCTGTCTCTCGTCATCGACAGCCGACTACAGCGTGCGACGTCACGGCGCTGTTGCCGTAATTCTTGTAATCGCTCTTCCGTACGAGTTGAAGTTGGACCAAACATCTCAAATATCTCGAAAACGAACCCCGTTTGACCACACTTTCAAAAGCAAATAATGTTAATCGTGAAATTATCTACATTTTGCACGTAAATTTGTTAATATTCATTAACAGGTCACGATGTTACGCAACGATATGCGATTGAAAGTGTAGGTTTTTGTTCAGCTACAATGCATAAGATAGGGAATTCCAGCGCATTTTAAAACGCTATAGATAAAAAAAACTAGTACCGTTAGGCCCAAAAAGTTTTTTGCTATACTCACAAGCTCAATCTCATCTTGCAGTACCTGGAATCTGAAGGATATCTATTACATGCGCAGTTATCATCGATCGACTTTAATACACAACGATACAGACCGAGATAAACGCATCGTTTTAGATTCAGCTGTGACAGATGGGTCAAAACCTACGATCTCCTGCATCACAGAAATATTTTCAACTTTTCTTTCGACATGACTTTATCCTAATGATGTAGTGCAAGCATCTTAAATACCACTTTAATCTAAAAATTAACGTCGATAATATGATAATTTACTTTTCAAAGTACTTTCAGAGCTTCATAATCAGGCGACCATTACATGCTAGCAGTTTAGTTTTTCTGAGTTGGTTGTGCTGAGTTGATCACGTGACCATTTTGAAGGTTGTTAAAGGTTAGCTGAAACTGGTTCTAAGGTGTGTGGCCCAAGCTCATGGATGTTAAATAAGTGATAGGTTAAGAGGGGGTGCTGCGTTTGGCACTACTTTATTATGGCTCTAGGCTAATCACGAGAAAACCAGGTCTTTAAGCAGAACGCCCTCTCGAGTTGTACGAGCTGAAGTTTTGATGATTCCAGCTGAACGGTTGGCAATATCATTGCTAAACTTTACATGAATATTAAGATGGCTAAAGCTTTATAAAATCATCATCCCTTAGATCAGAAAGCAAAAAAGTGGAAAATCATAAACATCAACTTCATCATCAACATGGATTCAATTCAGGAAATTCCCATAAAACAATTTATCTCACAAATAATATAATTAGCATCAATATTTGTAAATTACAGAGGTTGGTTGGCCTCTACAATAGATTTCTCCGGAATGTTTATGGTGATGAGAGTGTGGGAAGAAAGGAAATGCCAATAGACTTCTAACTGCATTGATATTGTTGATGTACATTGTACGAGGCAAAAGTTAAGAAGCCACTTTCCGCTGCACGTTCGCCTTATCTTATCTCAGATATAAAAGATCTGACTAACGAACAATTATAGATAATGCTCAATACTACTTAGATCTATGGTTGCATGCCCTTCTTAAGAGGAAGATTTATTAACAATTGATGCAAACAATTGATGCGAACATATGCGTAAAATATGGTCAAAAAATGACTTTTGTAAAAATCAACTTGGAAACTGACTCAAATGAACTTAAAATTGAAAGCATTTGAGAATTGATCTAGCTTTTCTTTCAAATTTAGAGTTTCCTCGAGTCTTCTGACACTTTAAGTTTAGCAATCAGACTTGTTTCTATGTTTATGCTCAATCCTGCCCAGGAAGTGTCCTCTTATTCAAATTCAAATTTTATTCGGACGTTTGTACATTTTATAACAGAATTTGCAGAGAATGTGTCCTATCAGCTTATACAAAATCCAGCTTTCAAATACTTCAATAAGATAATGTCGTTACTTAGAAACACAATATGGAATAAATTGTAAATAATCATTAAAGTAAAGTGATAAGGTTCGTCAACAGGCAAAAGTCCATGAATCTGTTTGTTACTGCAGAGTCTTGAACACAATTCTCGGATCGTCTGTCTTGTTTCTGATCCACTGTTCAACGTGTCCCGTGGCGACGTAGACCATAGCGGCTACAGCGTTGCCGCACTGTGCCTTGCCTTGGTAGGCGACGCGCGAGGCCACGCCCACACTGATGAGTTCACCCCCCGCGGTCACACAGAGTAGACTCCCCCCTGAGTCACCACGACACGCGGCTATCGCGGAGTCGTTGACGTGCAGCGCGCACACGTAGTACTCCCTGTCAAGGTCAGCTCGGCCAGACAGATAAGAACAGAAGTCTTTGTTCGCCGCGTGGACTTTAGCGTAGTGTAGGTTACCGTCTTGTTTGGGCACAGATGGCGACGAGGTTGCGTGTTGATCACCATACCCCTGCACGGTACAGTTCTGTAGCGTGCTGGGCATGGGACCGCTCAACAGAGCTACGGATCCGAGGTTATCGCTGAACGCGAGGTCCCTCTCCATCTGGAGGAGCGCTACATCGACACCCTGCACGTCCCCGCGTACTACAAGACAGTCGTGGAGAGAGATGTCCACGTCGTCGTGTGCCAGGTAGTGATGCACGAAGCGTACCGGGGAGTGACACTGTTCTCGGACCACGAGCACTTCTCCGGTACTGATGTACCTGTAACAAGAATCGTTGAAACCGGGGAATTCAACCAAATACACTTAATTATAATCAATTGATGATACTGCATATTCATTGGGCTCATTGCCCGTGGGATGAGTTGCCCATGTAGACCTCTGATGGTCATAAAATACAGAATGATAGAGGTAGCCTGTGGGGGGCAACTCGTGATCTGCGATTCCTCGCCAAGGGTCAGGGATGAGGGTATATTTAGGGAAAGGCAGTCTTGTTGCCTTGGGTATTATTAATTGCCATATCCTAATAATGCATATCCTAAAAAAAACTTGTATCTAGGACAAACGACCCAGAGCCAGGCACAGAAGAAGCTGAAGTCCGTGAATGACAAACGCCCTTAGTGAGGTTCACAGATTTGTCAGTGAGCTTCAGAAGAACGCAAGGACTAACACCCTTGCATATTCCAAATTTTCCGTTGAAATACAACAAAACTAAAACCGTGGATAACTCAATTTTGCACAATATAGACTTCCGCCACTTCTCCAATAGGAACTTTTTAAATTTGAATTCTCGTCGGGTGCAAGTACATGCAAAAACGCGTTTTTTTTTGTTGGCAATGGTATAGAAATCATAGTTTTAAGTCAATTATTTTGTTGGTTAGCATGCAACTCTAGCCAGGAAAAGACTGCAAAAACACCAAATGATGCCATAGTTAAAGAGAATTACTTTTGTCCTTCTCAGAACACCTAAGTTATTAATGCAATAAATATCCCTTAATGAGGCTTGGGCGCGGTTCAAACACAACGCTGTTTCGATTGCAGTACTCTCGGATTTGTCACCTTCAAATTACTCTAACGAAAAATTACAAAATATTTGTGACTTTTAGAAAACTAAATTTTCATTTCTCGTACATTGCATATCCAATTTTGTAGTGCCAGGACAGGGAGTTATTTCACCGTGTGACCTAGAAGAGGCGAACTTGTAGGTGATGATTTGTAGTGATGACATGCGGGGTCAACGTGACCCATTATTGTACAAAATCAAGAAATTTAACCAGAAAAGAACGTAAACCCATTTTATCTTTCGAAGATACCACTGATGATTCGAATGTCAAATAGTTGGGTACAAATACCATCGATACCGGCAAACCTAACCAAAGGTTTTTGCCGAGGTTTTCCTCAGTCGGGATTAAGGAGGTGTAAGGAATTAAGCTCTTTTGAACAGCCCTCGGACTTCCATTCACAATTGGACTTACTTTGAAAAGACCTAGTTAGACACCTGAAGAGAAGCGTGCACTGCACCCTGAAGCAAGTTTCCCAAGAAAACATGTTTTATTTAACCCACCTCGTATCTGTGTGGAGCAGCTGGTACAAGTACGGACATGGCAGGCAGTGAGCTGCGGTAGGATCCACATCTCGCTGATCATTGTGCCCGTGCAGTTGACCTTGGACTCAAAGTGGGGCCTTCTCTTGTTCCACGTGTCTTCAAACCGGCCCATGGTACGAATGCGGACGCTAGACTTGAACTGTCCCGGTGATGCTTCCGCCCCTCCGTGAACCCTGGGGCTGTAGCCTGGGGCGTCGTCCTGCCATTCTGTGTTGCCTGGATGCATTCATGACAGATTAATGATGAGGTTTCCTGACGTTACGTATTAAGTAATTTACGAAAGCAGAATGGAAAGTCACAATTGTCAGAATCTAAAATTATAATTGAGAAGCCGTGAACATAAACCAGATAACAGTCAAGTGTGTCATTAAAAACAGGCATTTTCACCTGGAATTTTTGTGAACACCTCTGAAAATGGGGTAAAAATACGAAAAAGTAACAAAGAATAAAAAATGTGTTTTATGCTTTCACTAATTCTAGTAAAAAAAATATATATATATATATATATATATATATATTTATATTAAAATTTTTTTTTTTTTTTTGGTTTATATATTATATTTTTATACTTTTTTGTAAATATGTGTTTATTTTTATTGATTAATTAAATATAAATTGTACTTATAATAGTGTATTGTAATTTCGTTCATTGTTCATTATCTCCACTTTTTCTAAACCACGTATTACATCCGAAAAATTCTAAATTCCTAAACGGTTGGTCCGAATGAGCTGATTTTTTTTGGTTCTTCATAGTACATGTACCTTCATATCTTTGTATTATATTTAACATTAATTAATATTTACTCCCATGAGGTAATAACTTGCATGGTAATTATTTCTCATATATTATATATTTAATTTGATGATTAGCCAATCAAAATATATAGGTAAGAACTTAAAGCCGATACACCTAATTATACTGCAGAGTCAGTAGAAGATTTTAAAATTAAGTTGAGACTTCTATGTCAAAGGGTATAGAAAAAATGAATTTTTTAGTCATTGATGGTTTTAGGAGTAGTTTTTGGGGGTTTGGGGGTTAAAATATTGAAAATGGTAAAAATGGTCTGGTACACTTTCCTTAAGTTTTGTTGTTTTCCACCTATCCTCAAAGTATGATGAAGATTGCATTACAGGCATAGAAGTTTTGATTTTCAGTGGTGTCCCTCCTTAAGCAATTTTTTTTAAATAATGATTATAAAAAAACTAAATTGGCTTTCCAAAGAAAAATTAAAAAAAGTTTCACGAAAAACGTTTTCTTCAGAGATTACAAAAATCATTTTTGAGTCTAAAAAGGAAAATGTCAGCAGGTTTATGTACGTGGCCAATTAAGATTGGTTCGTTCGACGTTTGTTTGACTTTTTGTGCCCTGCGTTCGACGTCTTGAGCAATTCGACGCCTAAGTCGGCCGGGTTCATTTTATTTTAATGGTGGGTTAAAGAAAATTCCATCCTCCATCACCATGGGTCACCAGCGCCAATAATCACAATTTATTTTATGTGGTTCAGTGCAGGCGATAATTACCCTACGTCTGGCAACACTGCCTGAAAACAAGTTGTTCTCTCATAGACTTCAGACCTTCACTCACACCCTCTGCATGTTTAATAGTAGGCCAAACGACTGAATCAATCGATTGACTTTTGTAAATCATCGACAGATAACATAATTTTTGTTGTATTTTAGAAAGAAATTAAAAAAGCGCCTCCAACAAGGATTGAATCTGAGGCCTCTACTGTCCAACCAGTAATTGCCTGCTTCTAAGCTACCCATGTACAATCGACCATAAGTGAATGGGCCAAGTCAATAAGTGCCCAGTTTAAAAAATTGCGCAAATGAGTAAGGACCGCCATTCTATTCTCCAGGCATAGGGGCATCATATTAATGCAAGAAACACCCAAGTTCGAGCAGTTATAAGCAATTTACCAGGCGATGAAAACTTGGCTCAAGGCAATAACTGACCAAGTACGTGTTATTTGGTTATTTCTTGCCATCAGGTTGGCGATCATGGGACTGCTTATGTAGATATTAACAACAGTAAGGCATCCTCTCCCCCCCCCCCCCCCCTCCTACTCTTATTTAATATTTCGTCATACAAATAATTTAAGATAAAATATTTTTGGTACAATTTAAAAAATATATATTTTGTGTAAAATTTAAAAAATATAAAATGTACATATTATATATTTTTATTTTTACATTTATTTTTCAAGATCAAATTCCAACTCGCAACCTTCTCGTGGTTTGGCCCGTTATAAGGGAAGTTTTTCTCCCTGAAACTAATGGCGAGCTCTGGGTCGTCGTCGGGGACTTTCCCCTTTCCTTTGATTACCTCCCCGACGGCGACGACAATGACAATACGGACGGATGATGACACAGACGGAGACGACCAGGACGTGGGGGAACCCCTGCCCTCCCCATACGCTTGTGGCTGGTACTGACCAGCACAGGCCTGTCCACCCCTTGTCCCCCCGCGTCATACCTTACGTCCCTCCCTTCGTCTCGATTAGCCAAGTTGCATAAATATGAGACGTTAAGCAATATCCAATCAAGTGACGTGATAGTTTATTGATATGTGGCTGCAAAGAGGTTAATGAAAAAGGCTTAAAAATGGTTTATCCCTTAAAATGAAAAAAGTAGATGCAAGAAATGCCCAAGTTACAAACTCAAGTCAATAACTGACCAAGTAAAAAAAAATTCCCAATTTTTTTCCCAGGAAAAGTAAAGTCAAAAAAATAAAAATCCTAAAATTATATTGTTAGGTATCTTAAGGTTAAGTAGTGTGCTATTTTGTATGCTTTTAAATTAAAAATTCACTGCGTATCTAGTTTTATCTATTTATCTCAGAATGTGGTCTTTGTAACTTGGTAAGTTATTGACTTGGCCCATTCAGTTATATCAAGATATATCTGAATCTGCCATACCCAGCCCTTTATTAAATGGTCGAGGGTTACAATATCATACCTTGTGAAACGTTCAGTCCCGCATTTCAGACAACATATAATAAATAATATGTGTTAGTGCTCTCACAAACACTTATTATTATTATTAAGTCTATATTTGCAACAGAACATTTTACACAAGTGCAAATATACCTCACCTGCTTCTAGTGAGCCACTCCCCTCCTTCAACGTTGCCACGGTACTCGCAGCGTTGCCTCCAACCAAGACTTGAACCAGTAAAGTCATAAACTTCAGCGGCAACATCGTCTGTGTTCTGTTAGTAAGCACCAATCAGGCAACACTGGAAGGAAGGAAGAACATTGATTACTTTTTTCTTTGTCACATTATGAATACACGAATTAAACTGTCGCACTCGTCATTAACTTAATAATGTGATGTATTAATTGGACTTAACACTTTACTTGTAAATAAAGAAAATAATTTGAAACAATATTTCGACAACTGTTCAGTCGTCTTCAACGGGTTTAATGACATTTGACACTACAACAAAAGAAAATAATAATAATAATGCCATCTCAATTTCACTAGAAAACTCATGCCTACCATCTTATAAATATTTAATCAGTTTAATATGTTGCCAACTAACAATTAAGAAAAAAAACAACAAACATTTTCCAAAGATAAGGAAAGCCAATACTAGGAGTATTTATGACGTAAACATTAACTTGAAGTGAATATGTTAACAACGAACAACAAGCCCTCGGTGAGATTCCCATCTTGTAGACCATACTACCTGCAGGTTTGTTCCAAGATGTATCTGTTTAGATGGACTACAATAAACAACACTGGTAGATCCTATCTTAGGTCAAATTTAAAACAAGATGGCCGTCGGTTTGTCGGTTGTTGGCCGTCAACATCACCAGAGCTCGCCTCTGGATTCGTAGAGCAAGACACTCCTCTATCTACTATGCCTTCCGACAGTGTAAGTACGAGCGTTAATCACTCAACATTCGTAAGGTCCAGGATTAAAATCCCGTCGAGACGGGCAATACTAATTGAAGTTTCGTCTCGTGGTTTTACTTAGTCGTTAATGCGACTGCAAGAGATTGATCCTCTCATTAAGCCCTTGGACATTCCTTCACAATCAATTGTCCTAACTTCATCATTCCTCGTAAGACACCTGACGATGGGCATACATTGCACCGTGGGCAGGTTTTCCACGAAATAAAGATTACACTCACTACCTGATGTTTAATAATTAATGGACTTGGCCACTTTTCTCGCTTTAAACGATCAGCAGTGGGATGCTCGCAACCAAATTTACCCTGAGTTCAACGAGAATTGTTCTTGAAATCTTTCTATTCCCATCTTGCATTCTCCCACACCTACCTCCATACACACCTCTACGTCATGTGCCTGAAGCAGCCGTGTCGCAGGTAATGAAGCTCGTCGACTTAGTGTACCTGGCAGCAGAAGTTCTTCTTTACACGCTTTTTAACTGATACTTTGAATTTATTTGAGATTCAATTTTGAGATTTACAGCTATTATTAAATAGCTATGTTGTATTTAACAAGCTCTTCCTAAGATTACCCTTTATTTTGTTAAGCCCATCAGTGATATTTAGACACATCATATTTATCAAGTTCATTTGGTAAATAAGATGATAAAAAAAACATGCTAAGTAAATAGATTTTAAGATAAGTAATTCCTAGTTTATTTGCAAAGCATGTCGGTAGTGATCTTATTTGTCATCGGGCTGATATAGGGTCAATAAAACCTGGTTCTAAATCCTATCTCAAACATTGTGGCTGCAGTATCGACAAACACTAGACACGTGGCAGATGAATGTACAGAAGGACTTGACCTTGAGGCTGTGCGCATGACATTGGAATACACGTTAGATTTAGATAATAATAATAATAATAATAATAATAATAATAATAATAATAATAATAATAATAATAATAATAATAATAATAATAATAATAATATTAATAATAATAATAATAATAATAATAATTTTTATTCACCTTGACTGGTACATTGCACAAGAATAACTCTTAATGGAGAAAGTGAATAGCCTAGCCTATGGTTAAGAATAAAACATACATTGTTAACTTATAAAATTATACATAACAATATACATATTTTCATAATATCTTCTCTTCTATTTCTATACATAATAGGTACTTATTTTTGTCTTGAATTGCATTATTTTCAATTATATTCATGTTCATACGTACAAGTGTCAGGAATGTGAAGGAAAGTTGACTGTAAAGCTATGGATGGGGTATTTGTATGTCCGGGCGCACTAAATTAAGTTAAAAGTCGGCTGGATGAAGGTATTTATTGATGGTGTAGAAGCAATGCTCCATTAGAAATGATTTCAATGTGGTTTTGAAAGAGTCTAGTGATTGAATGTTTTTAATTTCTGGTGGTAGATGATTGTAGATTGTTAGACATTGGTAATGAGGTCCTTTGGAGAAACGCGTTGTATTGTGAGTTGGGACATGAATTTTTGATTGCGATCGTGTATCATGGTCATGCATAGTTGAGTTTAATTTGAAGAGGTGAGGGTTTGATTTGATAAAGACTGCTGCAAGTTGTATTAAAGTACTTGCTATGGTCAAGATTTTTTGGGTATATTAACCTCGGTTCTAGCTTGGATCAACAGAAGGGTTGATATTGAAAGAAAGCTAACTGACCAGACTTGTTTTGACCTGTTTCTTCGGGTCATGAAGTGTTTTTGGACCTATGCTCGTTTCTGCAATCCTCGTGACTTTCATCTTGACAAATGTTTATTTTGGTTATATCCAGGGCCAAACCATATTTATTTGAACCTGAGTTGAATTTTCAGCAATTTGAAAAAAAAAAGTTGGAGAGGCAGCTAAGAATAGGGCAATGGTCTCATCAACTATCATTCAAGCCATGAAGTAATGTTTTCCGATAAATATTAATGTGCCAGAGAATGAGTGTTTTACAATCATGTCGTCGTTTGTAATAGCTAGAAGCAGACTGTGCAATTTGTAGAATGATGCCAACCCTGGGCCATAAAGATAACACTCATCGCAGCGTCTGCGTCAGCGATCTGTCACGTCTTGTCAAGGTCACGATGAGTGGGTTTACTGGTGGATTGGGGGTAGATAAAATAGCTTGTTAGCAAAATAAAGAAATTTCAGACTCTGCGCTCTCTCTCTCTATTCTCTAGCTAAGGATAAGATATGTATTATTTTAATGCTTTATGCCGTATTTGGTTTTGAGCTTGTGGCTTCTAGCAGATGAAAAACATTAGTGATATTATGGTAACTAGGAAACGCCCAAGTAGTTGTTAGACGAGTGAGTGAGCCATGTGTTGAGTACCTGGTAAAAATCCTTTTATTCCCCCTACCTTAGGCCTCCCTAGCCTATCATAGGCTAAAGAAGTGCATTATGGCCTTACAGTTGACGCGCCCAAAAACCAACTAAACTCAAAACCATATTATTTATACCTATATAATTATTATCAAACTTAAATGCCAATGTTCCCAGGTACTCAATACATGACTTGCTCACTCGTCTAACAACAACTTTGGCGTTTTCCTAGTCAAGTTGACTAAGGCGTTTTTATATACGGAATGTGGAAGACCCAGGTTCAAACCCCCGGTCGGGAAAGGATTTTTTAATTTCTGAATAGAGTTTAGACAGTTGTTACGTTGGGTTAACAATCTCGAGCTATCTGCATTCTTGAGCTGGAACCATTCTTAATTCAAAGAATTACTCTGTTAAATATGCATTGAAGTAGTCAAAGTTTGATGTCCTCCTTTATAATTAAAAAAAATCACAATCGGATAAACAATACATACATATTATACTGATCGCCTTTTAGAAAATATTTACGTATCGATCACGCCAGTGTTGACATTGTTGGTCCGCTGCCACTTAAGTTTCATAGCTGACAGTGAGTTTTGAGACTGAGAAGGGAAACTCTGAGAACACAAGTGTTGACATTGTTGGTCCGCTGCCACTTAAGTTTCATAGCTGACAGTGAGTTTTGAGACTGAGAAGGGAAACTCTGAGAACACAAGTGTTGACATTGTTGGTCCGCTGCCACTTAAGTTTCATAGCTGACAGTGAGTTTTGAGACTGAGAAGGGAAACTCTTAGTACACAAGTGTTGACATTGTTGGTCCGCTGCCACTTTAAATTTCAAAGCTGACAGTGAGTTTTGAGACTGAGAAGGGAAACTCTTAGTACACAAGTGTTGACATTGTTGGTCCGCTGCCACTTAAGTTTCTTAGCTGACAGTGAGTTTTGAGACTGAGAAGGGAAACTCTGAGAACACAAGTGTTGACATTGTTGGTCCGCTGCCACTTAAGTTTCATAGCTGACAGTGAGTTTTGAGACTGAGAAGGGAAACTCTGAGTACACAAGTGTTGACATTGTTGGTCCGCTGCCACTTAAGTTTCATAGCTGACAGTGAGTTTTGAGACTGAGAAGGGAAACTCTTAGTACACAAGTGTTGACATTGTTGGTCCGCTGCCACTTAAGTTTCATAGCTGACAGTGAGTTTTGGACTGAGAAGGGAAACTCTGAGAACACAAGTGTTGACATTGTTGGTCCGCTGCCACTAAGTTTCGTAGCTGACAGTGAGTTTTGAGACTGAGAAGGGAAACTCTTAGTACACAAGTGTTGACATTGTTGGTCCGCTGCCACTTAAGTTTCATAGCTGACAGTGAGTTTTGGACTGAGAAGGGAACTCTAAACCAAGTGTTGACATTGGTTGGCCACTTAATTTCGTTGACAGTGGTTTTGAGACTGAGAGGGAAATCTAGAACAATGTTCATGTTGGCCGCTGCACTTAAGTTTGTAGCTGACAGTAGTTTGAGACTGAGAGGAACTGGCTGAAGGAAATCTAGTGCACATGCTTAATTGTGGTCGTGGTCTTAGTGGAAGGGAACGTTGAACTAGATGACTGAGGCCGCTGCAACAAAGTGTTGACATGTTGGTCCGGACCAAAGTTCAAGCTGACAGTAGTTTTGGACTGGAAGGGAAACTCTTAGAACACAATTGATTTTGGTCCGCTGCCACTAAGTTTCGTAGCTGACAGTGAGTTTTGAGCTGAAGGGAAACTCTAGACACAAGTGTTTGACATTGTTGGTCCACTCACATGTGTCTAGCTGACAGTGAGTTTTTGGACTGAGAAGGAAACTGTACACAAGTTTTGAATTGTTAGTCCGTGCACTTAAGTTTCATGCTGACAGTGATTTTTTGAGAAGGGAAACTCTGAACACAGGTTGAAATTTTGGTCGCTGCCCTTAAGTTTCGTAGCTGACAGTGTTTTGGAGGAAGGGAAATTGAACACAAGTGTACATTGTTGGCCCATAAGTTTCTAGCTGGACAGTGAGTTTTGACTGAGAAGGGAAACTCTGAGAACACAATTTTGTCTGCTTGGTCCCTGCCACTTATTTCTAGCTGACAGTGAGTTTTGAGACTGAAAGGGAACTCTGAAAACAAGTTTCTTGTTCCGTGATTTAGCTGCACTGACTAGTATTCAAGGATGAATTGTTTCACTGAAGAGATCTGACATGTGGTTGCATGTGAACGTCATTAGTACAGTGTAGTTTTGGACGAGGGAAACTCTGAGTAACACAAGTTTTGTTATCGTCTTCAGTTCGGACATAAGTTTGAGATGAAAGGGTCTGACTAGAGAATAGTACACAGTGTTGGTTGCCATTAACTCTGCACTACAGTGAGTTGAGTGAGGAACTGAGACAAGTGAAATTTGGACAAGTGTTACTAGTTTCCAGCTGGACATTAAGTTTTTGAGCTGAAGGTGAGTTTTGGACTGAGAATGGAAACTTGAGAACACATGTTGACATTTTGTGCTGCTAAGTTAAGTTTCTAGACGTGAAGGGAAACTGAGAAGGGAAACTTTGAAACAATGTGTGACATTGTTTCCGCTGCACTGAAGTTTTGAGGAAGTGAGTTTTGATAAGAAGGGAAATTTGGAACACAGTTGACATTTGTCCGCTCATAAGTTTACTGACAGTGAGTTTTGGACTGAGAAGGGAACTCTGAGACACAAGTGTTGACATTGTGTCCTCTGACACTAAGTTTTCTGACAGTGAGTTTTGGAAGTATTGTGAAGAATTTGAGAACAATGGACACTTGTGTCCAGCATTGAATTTTGACTGCATAAGTTTTGACAGAAGGATTTGGACCAATGGAGTTGAATTTTAGACAGGCATTAGTTTGTCGCTGCAGTAAGTTTTCGACTGGAAGTGAATTTTGGACTGAGAAAAGTTGTAGACACATGGTTTGCACTTGTAAGTCCTAGCACAGTTTAATGAAGGATCTGAGATAAGGTTACTGTTGACAGTGCACTTAGTTTGGTAGCTGCAGTGAATTAGTGAATGTGACATGAGTTTCAGTTGAAGGTCGTCGGACACTTAGTTTAGACTGGGTACCTCTGACTAAATGTGAAATTTTGGAACTGAGAAGGGTCCCGCACAAAGTTTGTGACATTGTTTGGTCAAGGGAAATTTAGAGCAAAGGTGAATTTTGGACTAAGGCACTAGTCCAAGCTGACATAGTTTGGCTGAAGGAAATTTCGAGACGAAGTGTTTTGGTCGCACTAAAAGTTATTTCTCCTGCATAGTTTTGTGCTGAGGAATCTGAGAACAGTGTTGAAATTGGTCCGCGACTTAAGTTTGTAGCTGACACGTGAGTTTTGACTGAGAAGGGAAAACTGAAAACAGTTTGACATGTTGTCCGCGCCACTAAGTTTCGTAGCTGACAGTGGTTTTGATGAGAAGGGAAACTCTGAGAACACAAGTGTTGACATTGTTGGTCCTCTGCCACTAAAGTTTCTAGCTGACAGTGAGTTTTGGACTGAGAAGGGAAACTCTGAGAACACAAGTGTTGACATTGTTGGTCCGCTGCCACTTAAGTTTCATAGCTGACAGTGAGTTTTGGACTGAGAAGGGAAACTCTGAGAACACAAGTGTTGACATTGTTGGTCCGCTGCCACTTAAGTTTCATAGCTGACAGTGAGTTTTGGACTGAGAAGGGAAACTCTGAGAACACAAGTGTTGACATTGTTGGTCCGCTGCCACTTAAGTTTCATAGCTGACAGTGAGTTTTGAGACTGAGAAGGGAAACTCTTAGTACACAAGTGTTGACATTGTTGGTCCGCTGCCACTTAAGTTTCGTAGCGGACAGTGAGTTTTGAGACTGAGAAGGGAAACTCTGAGAACACAAGTGTTGACATTGTTGGTCCGCTGCCACTTAAGTTTCGTAGCTGACAGTGAGTTTTGAGACTGAGAAGGGAAACTCTGAGAACACAAGTGTTGACATTGTTGGTCCGCTGCCACTTAAGTTTCATAGCTGACAGTGAGTTTTGGACTGAGAAGGGAAACTCTGAGTACACAAGTGTTGACATTGTTGGTCCGCTGCCACTTAAGTTTCGTAGCTGACAGTGAGTTTTGGACTGAGAAGGGAAACTCTGAGAACACAAGTGTTGACATTGTTGGTCCGCTGCCACTTAACCCATCGGCTTTCTCGCCAGTCGAATCGACGGGCTGTTTAAAATGCGCGCCGACTTTCCTGGCCATCGGAACGACGGGCTGGAACAGCAAGGGAACAGCGCGCTACATTATCGGTCGTTGTATGAGAATGGTTCGTCCAATCACCAAGAGATTGCGCTCAATGTACTCTACGCACTTCGCTGCATCCAACGATGTGTTTGGCTCGTCACTCGGTCAAGTTTTAGCCTGTCTATGCTTGAAGGAAAGATTATGTTTGCATTCGTAGGTGGTATGGCGGCGCGCGCGCTATGGCGGCTACAGCTTATTGCAATATTTTGAAGGATATGACGAAGATGAGGGTGTGATATTTTGACACCAAGAAAAATTCGGAGGAAAGTTCATACACCTAGACATTTATTTAGGCTACATTTTAGTTTTTATTTCAAGTAAATCGGGTTATTTTTGTTGGAGCAGTGAATTTTTTTGCTGAGGTGCGCTCCGCAACCCCATTTCGTAAAAAATTAATGGATTTGAGGGGCCAGGCGCAGCGATTTTTAATCGTAAGCCGATGGGTTAAGTTTCGTAGCTGACAGTGAGTTTTGGACTGAGAAGGGAAACTCTGAGAACACAAGTGTTGACATTGTTGGTCCGCTGCCACTTAAGTTTCGTAGCTGACAGTGAGTTTTGGACTGAGAAGGGAAACTCTGAGAACACAAGTGTTGACATTGTTGGTCCGCTGCCACTTAAGTTTCATAGCTGACAGTGAGTTTTGGACTGAGAAGGGAAACTCTGAGTACACAAGTGTTGACATTGTTGGTCCGCTGCCACTTAAGTTTCATAGCTGACAGTGAGTTTTGAGACTGAGAAGGGAAACTCTTAGTACACAAGTGTTGACATTGTTGGTCCGCTGCCACTTAAGTTTCGTAGCTGACAGTGAGTTTTGGACTGAGAAGGGAAACTCTGAGAACACAAGTGTTGACATTGTTGGTCCGCTGCCACTTAAGTTTCATAGCTGACAGTGAGTTTTGAGACTGAGAAGGGAAACTCTTAGTACACAAGTGTTGACATTGTTGGTCCGCTGCCACTTAAGTTTCATAGCTGACAGTGAGTTTTGAGACTGAGAAGGGAAACTCTGAGTACACAAGTGTTGACATTGTTGGTCCGCTGCCACTTAAGTTTCGTAGCTGACAGTGAGTTTTGAGACTGAGAAGGGAAACTCTTAGTACACAAGTGTTGACATTGTTGGTCCGCTGCCACTTAAGTTTCGTAGCTGACAGTGAGTTTGAGACTGAGAAGGGAAACTCTGAGTACACAAGTGTTGACATTGTTGGTCCGCTGCCACTTAAGTTTCGTAGCTGACAGTGAGTTTTGGACTGAGAAGGGAAACTCTGAGAACACAAGTGTTGACATTGTTGGTCCGCTGCCACTTAAGTTTCATAGCTGACAGTGAGTTTTGGACTGAGAAGGGAAACTCTGAGAACACAAGTGTTGACATTGTTGGTCCGCTGCCACTTAAGTTTCATAGCTGACAGTGAGTTTTGGACTGAGAAGGGAAACTCTGAGAACACAAGTGTTTTAAAAGTAAGTCGAATGTTCGAAAATATGTGTCTAGACCGGGGATCGAACCCGGGTCCTCTACCTTTACGAAGTGATACTCTACCAAGTTAGCTTCCTGGCTACTGGGTACAGCATTCCAAATTGCTCTTTGTGATTTTATATACATAAATACAAGAAGTAGTCTCCTGGCTTGCCCCCGCCTCGACGAGCCATGTACCCTGCGCGATGTCGTGGAAGCTAATGCAAAAGGAATGGCTGTTGCATATTTCTGGAAATATTGTGTTTAACCGGACACGCAAAGTCAGTAATAAGATTGCTGTGCTGCAATCATTTTTTGCGTGTTTCAATTACTAGTTAGTGTACATCAAACAATGTGTAAGGTTAAGGAACTAATCACCATGCTATTCTATGGTATGCGCTTTATTTAATTATACAAAGAAAGTCAATCTGTTCTCAAATGTTATAAGATAATTCAGGTTTTTCGTGTCACTAGTTAAACGCAAATCAAAGTGTTCTTCCTTCCTTCCAGTGTTGCCTGATCGGTGCTTTCTAACAGAACACAGACGATGTTGCCGCTGAAGGTGTTGACTCTACTGGTTCAAGTCTTGGTTGGAGGCAACGCTGCGAGTAACGTGGCAACGTCGGGGTTGAACTTTTTCTTTTTATTATAGTCACTATTCTTGTAGACATCTTCTTAGCTGTAGCTTAGTGTTGTTCTGCCTGTTGTTTTATCATTTGGTTGGTAATGATTTCTTTCACTGATTGTTGAATATATAATGGAGTAATGGCAAGGGGTGGGTTTCTCACATCGCCGGCGACAGTTCGCCTCTAGTTTTGTGAGTAAAATACTCGGCTTATAGCAGATGTTTGCGAGATGGACTTTTTCGCTTTTCTCGCCTTTTACGTCTAGCAGAGCATTACTCTCGACCAAATTCTATCCAGGGCTCAGGATGGAGCTACACACTTGTAATTCTTGGAAAGTTATAAGTATTCTTCTATGGGGTCAGTCCTGATTGATATTGCAAAGCAGAGCTTATTTGAGGTCAGATTTGTTTTAGGGTAGTGTTTTGTTGAAAGCAGGTGAGGGCTGCTCTTACAAGACTCCATGATCCACGTAACCCAGACCCGGAGTCCCCAGGACACGTGAAGCCTCTGGAGTTGCGCGTCACCACTGATCTAATCATCTCTACTCTTCCCTACTGTTTGGTGAACACTATGCAGTTCTCCGTCGTGTGGCTCAGAAGCTGAAGAGCGAGCGGTAACCGTAGCCGGGCCCAGGACAACACAGTTTTGTACCACGTGCTCACGTCCACTCATGAGAACAGACGCGCAAACATTGCCCTCGAAGTCGAGCTCCCTGTCCAACTTGAATAGGGCGACATTAACCCCTTCACCGTAACTACACCATTCATGCAAGCAGGAGAATTGCTCTAATATTGTTGTGTACAACATAGTGTTCAACTGAGAGTTTATAACAGGTCTCGCTGTCTGGACAATCACACTGTGCATGTACCTCGAGTACTACTCCAGGATTCATGTACCTGTAACACACATGGTTGGAATCAGCCATATGAATACCAGTGCATATTATTTATTAGTGGTGGAATGCAGACTTACGCTATTTCTACTAAACAATATCCCAAAATCCTCGAATTAAACCTACAAAATCCAAAATAGTCCGTGAACAGGCCCCTGGCCCGTATTTTTACATAATGAGCAGATTTATATATCGGCAAAAATTCACAAACCAGCGAAAAAAAGGACAAAGATGAAATAAATTACATAGTGTACAAAATGTCACAAATAACTTACCAAAAGTCCACGAAAATCGGACTTGGTGGTGTATTTTGTTGCAAATTTAGTGTAAAATTCTGGTGCAAACAGAATTGTAATTGGTTGTTGTGCTGGATGACATTAAGTTGGACCCGTCCACTTAAAAAGTGAATAAGTCCTGTATGCGAGTGGTGCAAACATTGAAATTTGATGTTTTTTGTGTTAAATTAGTGCAAAATACAGGTGCAATAAATTTGAATCGGCGTTTGGCGGGACTGCCATTAAGTTGTCCCCGACTATTTAAATAGTGTAAAGTCCTGTGTGCGAGTGGTGCAAAAATTGAAATTGGTAATGTATTTTGGTGCAAAATTTGTGCAGAAATATGATGTATTCATTCCGTCATATTCTTATTGGGAGGGGCTTACTTAATGGACCCTAAATAAAATACTGATGAATACAAGGAACATTGCAAAGTCGATGTTAGACGAGTAAACGGGCCTTGTGATGAGTACCCGGGAACAAGGCGTTCTACCCCCTACCTAAGTCTGGATCTAGCCATCGTGGGTCTTTCCTCTCTAGCCTATTAGGCAAGAGTGACTAATTATGGTCTTAAAGTTGAAACCCCCTCACAACAACTTAACTCAATACCTCCTCAATACCCAGATGGTCGAAGGCTACAACCACAAAGCTAGTGAATCGTTCAGTCCAGGATCAAAATATATACGAGTGCTCTTGCTGATACTGTAACACACTTGTTAGGAGCAGCCCTCACCTGGTTCTAATAAACCACCCCCTCCTTCAACCCTGACGTGGCCACATTACTCGCAACGTTGCCTCCCACCAAGACTTGAACCAGTAGAGTCAACACCTTCAGCGGCAACATTGTCTGTGTTCTGTTAGTGAGCACCGATCAGGCAACACTGGAAAGAAGTAAGAAAATCGTTGTAATGGAATGACTCAAATCATGAACACACGAGTGGATTGTATTTTTTAATTTTAAATCCACCTTCATCACGCTTGTAGTGCTCTTATGATAAGATGATAGCGTGGGGTGGGGGAATATTCTGGTTCGTTGCTTCCACATCCAAGTATTAAATAGTTACAAGTCATCTCATAGCGCAACGCTGAACGCACCCTAGTATACTGGTTGCAATGTGTTTGTCAGTGTGGTACTGACTGGATGTTTAGGATTCTGTGGTAGGGGGTCCAGGAACAAAGGATGGGGTGGGGGTGGGGGTGGGGGAATAATCTGGTTCGTTGCTTCCACATCCGAGTATTAAATAGTTACAAGTCATCTCATAGCGCAACGCTGAACGCACCCTAGTATACTGGTTGCAATGTGTTTGTCAGTGTGGTACTGACTGGATGTTTAGGATTCTGTGGTAGGGGGTCCAGGAACAAAGGATGGGGTGGGGTGGGGTTGGGAATAACTCTAGATTCTTCCTTATCTTCATACGCACTTGATCTTCATTTTGTGTGTTACCCTAGAATTACATTGTTCTTTCACCTCTCTGGGCCCGGGATGGAATTAGGTCCAGAGGATGGCTCTGCTGATCGCTAAAGGCGAGAAAAGAGGAAAAGTTCATCTCGAACACATCGGCTAGAATGAAGGGTGTTTAACCTGTCTGAACTAGAGGCGAGCTCTGGCCGGCGACGTGAGAAACAAACCTCTTTCCCTCCCTTGCCCGTGACTGGTTCTGTCCTGTGTCCCACCCACACCCACATCCCCTAGGATAGAGTAGTGAATTATGACTTACCGGTTGACGCGCCCTAAGATTTAATAAATTAATACAAAATTTAATTTCATAATCAAATTTGGGTAAATAAATAAGGCCTAAAATATATTGAAAATATAACTCTTTCATTCATGTTTTGTTCGATTCATCTCACTTAAATAATCGGCAACTTAATCACAAATATTATGATCTCCATTCTTTATAGGTTTACATTATCCCATCTTGCACCCAGATTTAACTGATACTCTTCATACATACCTCAAGGTGAAGGCTGTAAAGCTGCCACGTCTGGTACGAGCACCTCCACTACACGCGTCCTTAGCTGGCGTTGAACGTATATTTTTTGTTGACATTAATGCGAGATTTTTATATTTGTTATTTGAACCTTCAAAGTCACGTTTATGTTCTTAAATCCTTTACGGTGTTGACGTTGTGAAACCAGGTTGTAAATAACCAGAAACGATGCAGAGTAGAAACTAAAAAACACGATATAATAAATATCAATTTGTTAGCTTAACACGCTGGTAGAGATCTAAATTGTCATTGAGCTGTCAAAATAGAAATACAAGTGAATCCCTCTTCTAATATTGAGAAATGTAATATTTTTTGCATTCTTTGAAGCAGAGTTTATAATATCAAAAAATTAAATTATTGTCCTTGTTTTAAATCCATATTGAATTCTTGAAATATAGGATGGACCTCGTAAAAATCGTGTATTGAAAAAATAGCCAGTGGGTCTATTTTTAAACTCGTGCTACAAAATACTGTCCATAGACAGTGAAATCTTTGTTTGTACAATAACGCATGTGATTGTTTTTAATGTCCTCAGGCCCACCGTCTCCTATGAGAGACACAGCCGGTGTAGTCTAGTAAATAGTAAACGCTGGGTCTGAGGAGGCTTATTTGAGCCAAGTTTGAAAGCCATTCACTATATTTTTACATATAGCGTTTTCTACTGGTCGCACTGCACTCGCTCCGTGCACTCGCAGTGCGCACTGAGCAGCACTGACTCCGAGGGTCAGGGCAATCTTTCCAGTGCAAATATGGCTGCCGTAGACCCGCGAAATTTGGTTGTGTTGTTAGAATTAATCGACTTTTCGTCAAATAGTAGCGACGATGAGTTGATCAATTCAATATTACAACTGTCTCAAAGAAATCACAAGCCAAAAATCTTAAACTTATACGTAGAAATGTTCACATTTTGTACTCTGACATAGAGGTAGACTTGCATAACGTTTGAGGTTATGTTTATTGCTTACTGTTTAGTCCAGTTAGGAATGGATATAGTATGCATAGGCCGTTACGTTTGAATTTTTCCCCCTCATCCACCACAATTGCTTCCAAAGCATATGAAGATATATTGATAGTGAGGGTAACCACTCAATATTTTGCACTGAAAAAATAATCGTATTCCAGTGACAATTGCACTCAGTGCAGCGGTGCCGTGCATCACGTGACTGTGACGTTTCAGTGCGCACTGACGTCGCACTCAGTGCGGCCCAGTGGAAAACGCCATTAGTTGCATATTTGAGAAAATAGAAAAAGGCGATTGATTCACACTTTACCAAGTGAAAAATGAAGACTCTTTTATTATTATTATTATTACTACATTTTAAAACATGCCATTCTCTCAGATCAATATAAAATACATGTTATCACTGACTGGGTAGCCTTCGTTAACATCACATCAACCTGTTCAATGAATCTATTGAATTCTATGACTTACTGCATTGCACGGGAAGTAACTGGGATCTCATTATCGATCCACATTTATTGGCTATTGTCAATGGGTTTCCTGTAACTCGGAACATGTACAATGTTATATATACTATTTAACCTTCGTCAGTTCATTGTGAGTGGTTGGTATATATAACTACCTAGTGCAGTCTCAGTGTGCAAACTTTTCTTCCTTGCTGCCTACCTGCAGTATAAACCAGTCAGAATGAAGCTCGCACGAATTTTCGTACTTCTGTTCATGTTGTTTGGGATGAATATGGTAAAAATAATATAGTTATCAATAATTTGATTAATAGATCTTAGTAAATTTTGTTATTAATGATGACTATATTGAATAATGCTAATCGTATTACATATTTTGGTTATAATGAGTGTTGGTTTTCATCAATATTAACCATCAAATTGATGTATGAGTGTGAGTTTGGTTTGGAGTGTGGGTGTGGGATTGAGATTTATATAAGAGTGTTTGTAACTGTAAATCATGGTTTTGTAAAAAATATTAACGATAGAACATCAAAAACAAGTCATTGTTGTTATTATTTACTACAATTAAGAAATTAAAAACGTCCGCCCCAACCGGATTCGAACCACGGGTCTCTCGCATTCCAGGGAAGCGTCTTAACCACTAGACCATCAGGACGGGTACATTTTAATCTCTGAATTGTAGTTGCATTATACATCTGAATGGATGAAGCAGCCATTTAAAAATAAAAGTGCAGGAAATTTAAAATTACAAAACTTTGAACCTTGACGGATATTAACATATTAACTTTTAAACAATTCGAATTATTTTTTTTGGTACAATTTTAGATGAATCAATACCTTTGTATAGACCTATTTTGATGTTTGATTTGTTGGCATATTGCATTTTGAGATCTTGTTTTCAATCAATTGTAATCCAATGTCTAAAGCACACATGTTTTACTTGCTATGTTGTTAATTGGACGTAAAAAAATAAAACAAATATATATTGCATATACTTTTACTTATAATGGGAAATTCCCAAATCAAATGGAGCTGACATGTCCATCAGGTGTTGTTGGACATGATTGACCAGTTTTCTCTTCTCAGGGAGCCTACGACATGGTCCTGAACCAAATCACAAGCTGTGTTCAGTCAGGAAAAGGCAAACTGAACTTGGCTTTCCGTCCATACTTCGTCAAGCAAGATGGCAAGAAGACGCAGTTGTTTCGAGGCAGTCTTTCCTCTCCCTTCAGTAAGGAGGAGTTTAATGCTCTGGTTGTAAGTATAAGCGACACAAACAAACGCCTCACTGCACCCTGCAGAGTGGACGAACATCTAGAACAGAATCAGATTAGGTCTCGATATTATAATGTAACAGTATGAATTAAAACGAAGTTAACAAAGACAATGCATTAAACAGGTGCAAGCTGTATCTACAATAATATGAGATATTGTCAATTTAAGTTTTTTTTGATCTGTTTATTGTAACGATATAAATGTGTTTCAATAGTGACAAAATCCTACCTACTGAGCTCAGTTTAGAAAATCTACTACTGAAGGGCTGCCCATGTATGCTTTATTGACAACTTTGCAAAGTTGGATGAACTATTGGATGCTGATTGGCCCAGCGAATAGCTATAATTTGCCAACTGCCAAATGTGTCCCATTCCCTCTTAACGTTAAGCCCAATCTTATAGTGTATTTAAATAGATAGTTTTTATTTAGATTGGTAATTTCAGTTACTATTGTGTATTTTTCCCAATTTTAATCATATTATTATTGGAAGTAGTAGTAGGTTAAAAGGATAAAAATACTTTTTGCATTTTTTGTATTGTGACAATGATGTGAAAGGTAAACTATAAACAATAATATGCGTTATTGTTATATTTTAATGGACATACAATTTGTATTCTTTTAGTCCGTATATGCCTAGACGAGCTTGTTTTGCAGGTATTTACTATATCAAATATCTGTCTCTAGTTGGGCATTGTTCGATCGTCATTGTGTCGCCGCCAACGCTTAGTATTTTTATAATTTAATGTCCAGTCAAAATCAGTTATGTGACTGAGTGGGTAAACTCTTAATACGAATTTATTCAAAATGCTATTTCAACAGTAAAATATGTTGTAAATAAAAATCATTTGACTTTACACTGTTATTAATATTTTTATTTAAAATGTGATATTTCGACTACTTTTCAGCAGTCTTTATCAAACAATACAACATTTAAAAAAACAGCCACAACAAACAAGACAAAAAAAATATATAAATATGGCTGTGTATTAGTACCAAATTATTGACAAAAATGTTTTTTATGAATAAAAATAAAAAAACCAGAACATTAAAATGACATGTTGGACAGTTGGTGTATGAAATTAAACTGTTGATCTAGTGATGAAATTGATGGACAGAAACTCTTCCAAATGGCTAAATAATTAACGCTAGGCACACTGATTGTATTGGCCACACACGAAATCAAACCAGCTTCCTTGATTTTAATGATGATTTTCATAAACATGTTCTGCGAGTATTGAAAATTGTCTTTGTTGTGGTTTTTTAATTGTTGTATTGTTTGATAAAGACTGCTGAAAAGTAGTCAAAATATCAATTTTAAATAAAAATATTAATAACATGTAAAGTCCAATGATTTTTATTTTCAACGTTACTACCTGTTATATAGTTTCATTTTTAATAAAGTAAAATATGTATTAAAAAAAACTAAAAAGCTCAATATTCCGGGAAAGAACATGTCCACACAATTGCATTTTATTATCCATACTGTTCTAACTATTTCAGTGTATTTATTACAAATTTGTTTATTTATTTTTATTTAACTGACTCTCTTGTTCGCAGTTGCACGGCGAGTTTTTTCTAAAGAAGAACAACAAGTACTTATCTAAGTTCAAGTACGATGGTAAAGCGTGCGCGGCTATAGATACGTTCGCCGCTAACTCGTACAAGAGCTTCAAGAAGCGTATCGGCGTGGTGAACAAGGAATGCGCCATCCCGCCTGTGAGTAGCTTAGGTCATACAATTATCATTGCCCTCTCATATTTATTCGATAATTTATTAAGTGCCTAGTGTAGTTCACATTCCGGCTGAACAATGGAAAATGATTCCATCGTCATTTTGCACCATTATCTTTACAACAATATTCAAAATCATTAATTTATTACTTTTGTTAGTATTTTCCGATATTATTTCTTTCTAATATCATGAACTTTGTATTGATGAGTACGCTGCCCCGTGGTCGTCCATGTTATCTGGCCAGCTGTCAAACATAGACTGAACTTAAAACATTATCCGGACTTTATTCTATCTTCAGCTCTGTAGGACCTTGTAAACGTGACATCGGTATGTTAATTTAGTGATCTGTAAAACAGTAATTTATAAAGTTGAATGAATGTTCTCCCTATTTTTCAATTAATATTCTCTGGAATGCAAATTCTAAAGAAGAATATTATTAATAATATTATGCATGTGATCACGATTTTTTTTGATGATTCCTTTATTTTTAACGATGTTAGGCTAATTTCCACAAATTGATTAAGTAATCTCGTTTCAAGGGGGATGAGTTAATAACTCGGTCAACGTGCTCAAATTGATTAAGTAATCTCGTTTCAAGGGGGATGAGTTAATAACTCGGTCAACGTGCTCAAATTGATTAAGTAATCTCGTTTCAAGGGGGATGAGTTAATAACTCGGTCAACGAGCTCAAATTGATTAAGTAATCTCGTTTCAAGAGGGATGAGATAATAACTCGGTCAACGAGCTCAAATTGATTAAGTATTCTCGTTTCAAGGGGGATGAGTTAATAACTCGGTCAACGTGCTCAAATTGATTAAGTAATCTCGTTTCAAGGGGGGTGAGTTAATAACTCGGTCAACGAGCTCAAATTGATTAAGTAATCTCGTTTCAAGGGGGATGAGTTAATAACTCGGTCAACGAGCTCAAATTGATTTAAAATATGTGTTCAATGCCCCACATTGAGTTTAGGCAAATACATAAGTACATAATTAAACACTTTTTAAATATTTTTTAGTTTAACTGTTTAACTCACTTAGGTACTGGATGGGTGACAACTAATCGATCCAACATCGTATAACCATGCAATTAGATGTCATCCCTCTAGATCTTGACATAAATCACCTAAAAATTCAATGTTTTAAAAAAGTTTTTCTTAAAAAAATGTTCTTAACGTTGTATAACATTGTAATCGTCATAGTTTTCTATTTGAATTTTATTTAGTATAATGTTCTTTTGTGCATCTGAGTAACCTATTTAGATGTTTGATTTGTTTATATAATTTTTTATTTTTGTGCTTTAATATTCAATAAATTTTTTTGTAAAAGCCTATATCGCACTTGTGGATTGTAACTCTGTTGTTGGTGGCAATATATAATTAAAAATTAGATTTTTGGGGCCTACTGGTTGCGAGTCACAGTTTTTAATCTTATTTACCTCTGGCTGTGTAATTTTGATGGAATTTAGTTGATATCAGAACATAAAAGGAAAGGCCAATCTGTAGCTGAAACGTATCGCGCGATCTTCTGAGTCGGGAGCTCTCGGGTTCGATGCCCGCCACCGGAAATCTTAATGTTTCTCATAATACCTACTTAGACTCGATGGATAAGACACAATTTATTTTGAATTTTAAATTACTACCTGCACCGCGTTTCGAACCAAATACATTAATATTGTCATTGAAATTCAAATACAGACGACCCACACAGAATACAATTTGTCAATATTATTTTGGATGGTAAATATTGATTATGTTACATTAGACCGACGGCGTTGGCTCCAGTGTAATAGTTAAGGAGGTCCTGGAATAAAATCCCGTCGAGTCTGCCAAACCTGACTGAATTTGAGGTTTTCTTTGGTCATAAAGGCGAATGCAAACAATTTAGTACCTTAAACATCCCCTACACAATTGTACCATTTTTCAAAATACCTAACGAGACACCTGAAGAGGGGCATGCATTGTGCCCTGGGCAGGTTGAAATGTAATATATCCGTGGTTCGATTCCCGGTTGGGGCGGACTTTTTTAATTTCTGAATTGTAGTAAATAATTATATAAATAATATGTATTGTATATTAGTAGAGGTAATAAGAAATTGTTTTATAAAAACCCAAATTTCGTTTAAAAAAAATTGCGTTTTTCGCGATTTCATTAAAATGGTCAAAAACGTTGCTAATTGTTTTGTAATTTTTAATTTATTTTAATTTTAAAAAATGAACCTTTAAATGGGGATGACATCGTTTCCAAAAAGTTAGAATCGATCATTGGGAGCCAAAAATCTATACAGAATAGATTCCCAAGCCAAAATAAATAATTTTACGCGCCGTTATTTTGGGAGACTATTGCCGCAGAGTCCGTGATAAGCGCCGTTTATTTTTGCGGTCTATTTCTGTGGAGCCCGTGACGTCACGAAACGATGTACCGCCTGCCGCGCGCGTAATGTTCGGTCCGGACCGGCACCTCCACCAAAATTCGCGAAAATTCTGGTCCGGCACCTCCACCATCCCTCCACATTTTGAGCACTAAAACGTTTAATTTCGCGAGTTACTTCGCGTTTTGTCAATTTTCATACTATTTCGTTCGTTATTTCGCGCTATACACGAAATCTTTCTTAATTCGCGTTTTGAAAATGTGGTTTTTCCATCCCTACAATTTGTCTCATCTTAACTAGAGCCCGGAGTTTTGTGGGTTCAATGAACGCAGACAGTGGTGGTCAGGTTGTAAACCTATCACAGTTTGACAGCTGAAGTGGACTCCGCAGAGCAGTAAAGTACAGTCACATCCAGTGCGACCTTGGCCCTATATCCTGTATGGGGATGATATTGATAGAGCGGGTGTAATTGAAACGTTGATCTTGCGCGGCATTAAAGTAATGTAGGCGCAGCAAGAAGAGTAAACCACTAAACCTAGGCCTACATACAAGTGGTTTTCGATACTCGGGAGGTTGCAACCAACTTGCATCGGATGTGATTGTACTTTTTTATTACGGAGAGGTCCATCCTTCCCGTCAAATTCGGACGGATTTACAACCTTTCATAATAGAGCAGGCGACATCCTAGTTTCTTTGAACCCTAAAACGCCGGGCTCTAGTTAAGATGAGACAAACTGTAGATGATATAATTCACAATATTACATTTTAGGCAATAAAATGGGAATTTAAAAAAAAATCGCAAATTTCGTTATCACCATTTTGCACTGCCTCTATATAATATATGATATTTTAAGTGAGTATGGTCGCAATAATACGATGCCATTATTTTGTGTTATATTAAAATGTAGATATTATTTGATTAAATAATATAACAACGTATGTTTGTCATTGCAGGGAAACTACACCATAGACGCCTGGAGAGCCTCGTTTAGTCCTAGTCCTCTAGCTATGTTGGAGTACGGGTCGTACAAGGTTGAAATGCAGATTCTACTCAGAAACAAACTGGTTGGTTGTGTCGAATTCTTAGGTGATCTGAAGCGGAAAGCTTAGATAGTTTACTAGATTTATACTTCATATGTAATAATAATAAAATATATTCACGATGGTCTTGTGTATTGAATTTTTGTACTTCAATTATGTATTTATTCTTAAAAGTTTTACGTGTATTTGTAAAACGCCACCCAATTAATACTGACGATATGTATATATTGGTTGGTACGTTACAATCACTAGGAATATCACAACGTCAATAGCCCTTAAATACAAATTGTGTGTGATATCCATTAATACAGTACAATTGATGTTACGAGGAAAACGTTTAAGTCCAGCCGCGTTGATGGGTGAGCTTTTTTGTAAGTTTCAAGTTTGCGTAGGATCACTTTTCCTTTGCAAGTGCTTTTTGAATGCATATTAGGTGATTGTTGTCGAGTTTCTATTGTTACTTGTTAATTGTAATTATAAACCTAAAAAAAACTCATATTAAAACCTTTATTCTATGGATCCTGGCTAACTTTTTCAACTTTTTCTTTCAAAAGGTACTACATCACCATAACCTTAATGTCCATGTATAATATGAACGTTGTAGCCCCACCCGTTTGGTCAGAATCGGCCCAAATGTCACGAAAATATGGCACTAAAAATCGAAAAAAATCGTAAAAGTGCGATATTCATTAGAATTTTTTTTTCGATTGTTCCCAAAAACGTGGCACGTCTAAGTTCAGAGATTTAAGAGGTCCTCTTCAATTTTTATCAAGATCACTTATGCCGTTTGCCCGAAATCGTGCGAACAAACAGACAAAAACAAAACAAAAACAAAAAAACAACCAAGCTAATTTTTTTGGGGGGTCAGTGAAATTGAAGTCTTCGCTTCGCTCATCCAAAAAGGTATGCGTTGATGGATGAGCTTTTTTGTAATGTTTAAGTTTGCGTTGGACCACTTTTCCTTTGCAAGTGCTTTTTGAATGCATTGTAGGTGATTGTTGTCAAGTTTCTATTGTTACTTGTTATTATAAACCTAAAAAAATCATATTAAAACCTTAATTCTATGGATTCTGGCTAACTTGTTCAACTATTTCTTTCAAAAAGCAATACATCACCGTAACCTTAATGTCCATGTGAAATATGAACATTGTTGTAGCCCGAACCGTTTGGTCAGAATCGGTCCAAATGTTATGAAAATATAGCACTAAAAATCGAAAAAAAATCGTAAACGTACGATATTCACGAGAAATATTTCTTCGATTGTACCCAAAAACGTGGCAAGTTTAAGTTTAGAGATTTCGAAGGTCCTGTCAAATTTTCATGAAGATCGCATATGCCGTTTGCCCGGTAGAGAGCGAAAAAACAGACAAAAATACAAAAAAACAAAACAAAACAAAACAAAAAAAACACCCGAGCTAAATTTTTTGGAGGTCAGTGAAATTGAAGTCTTCGCTTCGCTCATCCAACAATAATGTGCTTGGTATAAGTTTTAACAAAAATAAATACTCAAAAACTCTACAAACATTTAGCTAAACAACTTGACTGATTGATTGATTGGATATTGCTTAACGTCTCATATTTATGCAACTAGGCTAATCGAGATGAAGGGAGGGACGTAAGGGATGACGTGAGGGGACAAGGGGTGGACAGGCCTGTGCTGGTCAGAACCAGCCACAAGCATATAGGGAGGGCAGAGGTTCCCCCACGTCGTGGTCGTCTCCGTCTGTGTCATCATCCGTCTGGTGTTGTCATTGTCGTCGCCGTAGGGGAGGTAGTCAAAGGGAAGGGGAAAGTCCCCGACGACGACACATTACCTAAAGGCCTAACATATAACATTACTCACATCAAAATATATTAAATTTAACCATATAATAATACAATGATAAAATTTGTACAAATCTCTTTTTAATACAAGAATCAGAAAGTGACAATAAAATTATGAAAGTGTGAATTCCAATGATATTGTTTCCCTAAGAAGTTTCTTGAAGTCCAGTGCCTTCATGTTGAGAGCCTTCAGATCCAGAGGAAGTTCCCCCCACAGTCTTGTAGCACGAGGATAGAATGACAGCCTGTAAGCTTCAGTTCTTGCACAAGGAGCCACCATCTCACCTCAAAGTCTTGCCCTGTTCCTACTTGCTAGCTGATCCACTACTTATATTAAAAAGATAAAATATGTCTAGTGAAAATCCTGGCAAAAAAAAAATTCTGTGTCCTTGCTCAAAGGTAGCACAAGAGACTTTGTTATATTTTGTGAGTCAGTTTCTCGTAAGCTGTACGAGTCACGACAGACGGTCGGTGTTGTGGTTAATGTGATAGTCAGCCATTGTGTCCTGCTTCAACCATCAACAGCAAATTAAAGAGATCATCATGACAAGTAGTATGTTAAAATTAATTTTCCTCCTGTTTCCTTCACTTGATTTTCAAACTGTTTCAAAATGCAATTTATTATTATCATTGATTTTTTTTTAGCTAATTGTTAAATTTTTGTTACCGATGTTGTTAAATTAATTAATCTGTTTATGCCAGATGTATTCGTTGTATGTGTTCTTTGGCTTTGTATTTAAATATAAAAAGTTACAATCATGTATATTTAGAAACTGTGGTAATATTGGTAAAACGCCAGGTTTTTGTTTTGGAGTTATCACCACGTCGTAGATATTTGTATTGTATTTCAAGACCAGTAAAGATAGTATGGCCGCAAATTTTAATGATTTTTTAAAATTATACAGAGGTTTATCAATACGAGTTGGCCGATAGTTCAAGGTGGGTCTTCAATTCGCGTTATATCACATTTGCTCCCATTATTACAATAACATGTTTTAAAGGTGAAGTGGCTGCTAATATTGTATTTATTGATACTGTACTTGCCAATGGGGAAGAACCACGACAACGATGGCAGGATAGTGTGGAGAAAGATGTGGAACAGCGAGGAGGAGACTGGAATGTGGTGGAAGGAGAAAAGTGGTCGCAGGACAGAAGAAGATGGAGACGCCTTTCTGCAATGCCGACCCAACGCAGAGTTTGACGTGGCCACAGATAATAATGATTTATTTTACGCAGAATTAGATGCAAACATTTTGATGCTTATATTGATGGATTTTATACTTTCCTTGCTTTACAGTAGGCTACTGTACTATGTTATAACATTTACAATGTGATATGTATAATGTTATTATACTTTCCTTGCTTTACAGTAGGCTACTGTACGGTTTTATAACATTTACCATGATTGTAATGTTATTTTTTTTTTACACATTGTATGTAAAAGTTATGTGATCTATTTACAATAAACATGCGAACTATATACTTAATTTTTTCCCGATTAATAAACAAATTAGTGTAGTAAACATAGTTTTGAATTTGTTTTTGTATGTATTTAATGTAGGCCTAGACATAATAAAACTGTTGACTTGTGAAATTTTAAAGTAAAATAAATGTATGAATAGACAACTGATTGACAACTATGATAACTATGACAACTATGATACTTATAAAAACACGAGCAAACATAATTTTCAATTTTAAATGATGGTAGGGGCACTCGGGGTGAAACTTCGCTTGCTGCCGTCTGATCAATTCTCATGTTATTATATACAACTATGCCAAATATTTTCATAGTCGTAATTTGACAGGTACCTCACTAGTTAGTGAAAGAACATAAACTGCTCTGTTAGGTGTGGGAGTGAAAAGAAGGGACTTTACTTTGATGGTACTACCAGCACGTGGTAAACTGTTATGCATAATTTGGAAACCGTCATAGAATTCGTGCTATTTAGGGTGACATGTTGCTTGTCGTCCTACTGATTTTTAATTCTCGTATTATTATCTACCAAAACCCCAAGTTTCAATGCAATATCACGGTGATATATTTCATTTTCAGCCCTCACTATACGAGCCCATTTGAACTGAAATACAAAAAATAATAGTGAGGGCTGAAATTGAAATATATCACCGTGATATTAAATTTACGGTTATCAGCATGAAAATCGCGGTGTAATAGCCGTTATAGCCAACGTTTTTCCAGCCTACGCTTCAAAATATTGATTTATTTAATAAATCATAAATATTTAATAAATCAATATTTGAAGCGATAGCTGGAAGAACGTCGGCTATACAATTACTACTAAAACATTTTAAATAAAAAAAAACATGTTGATGAAGCTACAAGTATTCGTTTACAACAATACAATTTTTACCTTGGCTAGAAGTACGTGGAAATATATTTTTAGCAGTCACTCTTTGTTGTTAAACAACATTGGTTGTGTGGCAAATATTTTCTCATCGATAATTTGTGGGTAAAAAATATAATATATCCAACGTTCTTCTGTTCCGCGCTTCAATTGCATTTACTTCCGGTATGGATATAATACGAGTTATTCATTCAATTATTCATCATAGAAAATAATGTTTTCCAGCTATTGTTAATGGTTTCTAGCTAAAGTGTTGCGTGTCACTGCTCTGGTGTGCACGTTATTGTTTGCAAGGACTGTGATTGTTGAGTGAAGGACAACCAAGCGATTACACGACGGCGACGCAGAGTATAGTTATTGTGGTTTCAACTCGTATTGTTGTGACATGGATCGCTTCCAACAGTGATGCTATTTTACTGCTGACCATTATTATTAAAGATGAATTATTATTTTATTTTACTTCAATATAAGCGTCCATAATGAGGTGCCGTAGAAATACCAGGATACTTTATCTCACAATAAGTGAAGCGGTTTAAAAGGCTATGGTAGTGTTAGCCTTGGGCGCCTTACAAAGGCTGGCTGTGCTACCACTGGGCGCTTCAGAAGTCTGTATAGCTGTGCTAACTTTGACCGCCATCAATACACGACTCTCAAAGGGGTATTAACCCGCTAAACCCCCCAAAAAAATTTATTCGGGCTTACCACTTATTAATTTAGAAAATAACTAAACAAATATTGCGTTCACCTTGACCTGAAAAATAATTGCCAAACTTGTTAATATTCGAGCTAGGTCCCATCGGCAAAAATCTCTCATAAGAAATAACATGGGTCCGGGGACGATTTTAATCCCAAAACATGTTGTCCTTAATTGACGTACTCGACAGATTTTTCTGTAAATCTGGTATATTTGTTTTTTTATAAAAAAAAAAGCCTTATACAGGCATACAATCAACAAGTAACTATAGTTACTTGACAATGATCGCCTATACCTACATTGTATACAACAAGCAAGTCTTAAGACCACTCGATATTTTATTTTCTATTTTTAATTGGTAATACCATAGAAATTAATCGATTTTGATAAAATTATAATATTGGAACAAATAATTTTGCAATGGAACTTGAAAAAGTAATGAGATCCCACACAACAAAATCTTGTAAAAATACAGCCAAACATTACACACTCAAAAGAAATTAGATCTAAAAAGAGGGCCAAGCTCATCTACCCTTCCACATTGGATCCACAATTTTTTTAGATGAACTATAGTTGCAAATTCTATTTTGCCAAGCTTTTCAAGGATGTTGTTACGGGACACTGTACGTTTATGAATTAAGAAGGCGCAAATGTGGAAGGGTAGATGAGCTTGTCCCTTTTTTAATATCTAATTTCTTTTGAGTGTGTAAGGTTTGGCTGTATTTTTACAAGATTTTGTTGTGTGGGATGCTGACTACCACAACGATATGTGATTTTAGAATGCATATTTATGCGTAGACATGATTTGTAAGGGACCTTTTAGATTAGTACGATGTTCTATACTCAGAGGTCGATGCTAAATCTACGTGAAAAAAGAAATAACCAGGTTATTGCCGATTTAAACATTCCCCAATACGCTATTTTTCTAAAATTTAGTGATCAAAAATCTTTCAAATGCCGTGTTTAATCACAGCTACAAGATATTATAATTGTTTGAACTGACGTTTAAGTAAAGAATTTTGCTCTAGAGTATGTGGTAAAAAAATCATTTTTGGGGGTAATAGCCGGAGCTCCGTAAATTAAAAAATCTTGAATACCCTTTTATCTAAAACAAACACACTAATTAACATGTGCGTAAACAAGATTATTTAAACATCAGTATCCAGTAAGAAAATAATACTATAAACAAATTATCTAAAGAGTCAGTCAAACAGAATGAATTGCCGAAGTTTTAAAAAATTGGATACATTATTGAGAGTTCACGAATTTCTCGAAACACGGAATAAATATGAAAAGTAGAGGAAACATAGAGAATAGATAATTTCTCCATGCACTAACATTCACGTTCAATATGATACAGGTTTATAACTCGTGACCTTTTCAAAATACCTAAGTGTAGAATAGATTTGTATAAATACTCGTGCTGATCAGGCTTCAGAGTACATACAACTCAATAGTGAGGAAAAACGAAGACATTGACATTCACCACTTAGAATTAAACTGTTTTAAAACTACAATTAACAATATATTTAAGATAGGCTTAATTTGCAATCAAGTAAATGGTTAACAATTGCATAACCCATGTTTAGACACGCGCACACACACATACGCATACTCACATTCACATTCACACCGAAACACACACACACTAACATTTCCAATCGCACTGCACCCATACACTCACATCATACACCCACATTCACACTTCACAAACATAACCATATGTCAAGCAGTAAGTTTACAGGGCCTTCCTTATTGTGTGAACTGTATTTTATATTTTGTACTACTTTTTTCTTTTTATATTCCATAATTGTAATTTAGACTTAAGATATATTATATCACACTTGTGGGGTACAACCCTGTTGATGATAAATAAATAATAAATAATAATAACTGATGTCGACAATCACGTCATAGCAATTTTGTACAGGCTTATTCGTAGTCCCGGTAGATCAATGTTGGTTAGTGCTGAGTGCCGGAAGTCACCGGAGGTTCTGGATTCGAATCCCGGTCGTCAGTTATCAATTTCTATACATCAATCACTTCGTCTTCGTCTGCACTTCCCGCAGCTCGTTAGCCCTATCTTGCCAATGGTATTTGTCTTAAATCAGACTCTAGTAAAGAAGATAGTGCGATATACATACTTCTTACAAGGCTTTTCATTAAGCTTGGATCAAATGCGTGTATCCCCTTTAGTTGATTTGTAGAAAATGTATCTACTAAAAAATACACCAACGATGAGTTGAAGATAGTCAAAAGAAGTTTTTTAAGTTTTCATTTAGTTTTCCTATTTAATTTTAAATTTTAAGTTGCCTTTTTCAAATTCACAAGAAAACGCGTTCATAGACACTGAAACTTGAATAGGATTGGATTACAGGTCTAGCTTTCCTTTACAATGCGTATTTACTCTCTACTCGTTTGCAACGAGACTTTGTTCTGTGAGTAATGTTTTGTGTACGATTCAAATTAAAACTGTGTAAAATAACACAAAGCGAATATCACAACTAGAAGCTACATATGGAGTTAAAGTGATATGAATTGATGATTTTACCAAAATAAAATTGATTATAGCAGCAAATACAAATACTTACATCCAGTCACGCATTCATTTCTATGGTTTCAGGTGAAAAGTGAGGTTAGGGTTTGTTTATTGTTTATGTTTATTGTTAGGGTTGTTGTTGCTGTTGTTGTTGAATCTACACCACCTGGATGGGCTTTTCTATCTATTTTGGAAGCTGTGTGTAGCCATAGTAGGTAGGCGTCAAAAGTGTATGCCCAAAGGTGTAAGTAGGTAGCAGTTAGCAGGCTAGTGGCTAGTCGGTAGTGGCTAGCAGAGCAAAAAAGCATTGGAACGCAGCCTCAATGTGCACGTCAGTATCACTCACGTCGGCCGTTCGGCGTCTGCCGTCCATCTTTAGTTGCTAGATAGTAGTCACCAAGTCAACACATTCGGTTCCTAACAGCTATTGACTAAAAGTGTGACGACTCGAAGCTTTGTTCGCCAACTTACTACGTCACTTCCGGCCGACTAACGAAAGCAAAGAACTTCTGAAGAAGAAAACTAATAATTTGTGCTGAGTTGCTGTCGAAGTTTTTTGCTTTTCTCATGTTCGAAAACATAGCAAATAGACTTTCAAATCCTTTGGTGCTATTGTGCTGTTTGTGTAATGTGTGTGTGTAAACGCCTTTTAGTTTTCCATAGTGACCCGTAACTCAATGCTATCGAGGCGTACACAAAGATGTTGACGAGATTATGATTATGTTTTTAATGTTCTGGTCTTAACCTTTTATTATGTTCTGACGTATGTATATTTATTTTTTCTTTTAATATTTTGTTGGCAAAAGTGGCCTCATGGTCCTTTTGTTATTTATATTTCATTTGAATTATTGTAAAAATTTATTTTCTAAAATTTTAGTTTTTGACGGGAATGATCTTGAAAAGAGTTGACATAATAATGTTATATCGAACCACTGTGTTAAGTTCAAATTATTTCCTTTAAAAGATTTAGTTGATCTACTTGGAGTTAAAAAAACGAATTAACCTAAAAAATTATTTGGTGATGATTCCACATAAACAGAATAGTTTGCACGAGTCTGTGTTGCTTTAAACGAAACGTTTGGTTTTAAAAGAACTCTCTCAGTCATTTTCATATAATCATATCCATGAGTGTGTGAGGTTTGGGGAGATTTAACTCAAAGTGCTAGTAAAATATAATAAGTTTAGAATAATTTAGTTGATAATTAGATAAAATATGGGGTTTTCGTTCGAAAGTGTTATTCTTTTGCTCTTTGTGAGAATTGAAGTATTGTTTCACTGGCAACACCAGTTCAACCAACCATCAAGATCCATTTGTAGCTGGAGACTGTCAAGTTACCCTGCTAAAGTATTATATATTTTGAGATATATAACTTCAGCATCAAATTGCAAATTGCATTCTTGCTATACAACATAAAACATTATATTACAACATTTGCAAACATTATTTGTTTAATGGAACACATTAGACCCTACATACTAATTGACACACTAATACATAACACACAAGATATAAAAACACATAATACTATTACATAGCCTGGGTTCCATACATGACACAAATAATCTTACAATTTGCATCTTATAGCAAACTATAATATTTTTTTTTGGAAATCTGCTCAGGGTGCAATTCATGACCCTCTTCAGATGTCGAACTAGGCATATGTTGTGGATAAGAGGGAATATACCTTTAATTTTTATCACTCCACTACAAGACTTCATTCTGAATACGTTAATTACATTTTTTTTTTATTTAGATAAGATTTTCATTTTATAAAGTAAGCTGAAATTTGCACCAATAATAATAGCTGGAAAAACGAGTTACTACCAAGTAGGTATGAATAATGTAAGGAGACAGCATGCGCTATCTGTGGCTGTACAAATAAACATGGCCGTTTTGTACGTCTGATCCAGTCTGATCGCAGTATTTGCTGCTTCTCGTTGGTGTTGACCAATATGGCGGCTACTAAAACATAGAGTTTTTCGCAGTATTTACTGCTTCTTGTTGGCGGCACTGAAACAGCTGATATAATACTTAATACATTGATAATAACTCTTGTATTAATATGAGAATGAATAATAAAGAGGTGAAATGTAATTTTTGTTGATGTACTCCGTTTTTGTTTGTTTTGAAATGTTCATAGCTTTGACAATGAGCTTTAATAATACCGACTACCTTGCTTTGGGTTTGAGGCTCTCACCGACCACCATTGTCGTTCAAAGTGGCTACAGTTTTCATGACGCCATGCTGCTTTCTTACATTATTCATACCTCCTTGGTTACTACGTCACTTTATGGTATTGTTCCGAATCGGCCAATGAGGTAATGCTCTACAGTGATATTAACTGTGTTATCTAGAAGGCGGTAGTTTATTCATTGATCCAAAGACATTGAACAACCTTGTCCATTGGTCAACAATGCTCTAACGTGCTCTAGACCTAGATCTTGACGTCACGAGTTGTTTGCGATGGAAATAAAATACTACAGACTTTGAGCCTCAATAGAATTCAAAATATGTATTTTAAATTGCATTTAATTGCAGTAATGGCGTTTTAAAGTGATTTTTCTATCCATTTTTTCTACCCACGTCAATATTTGAAATTGGAGCATATTCCTAGTTAGGATTGCCGTCTTCGACGGAATTTGAATCCGGGACCTCCCGAATCAGAGTCGCGCGCTTAAACGCACGAGCCAACACTAGCAAAATATGTATATAATAATAAAAGCCCACGTAAGCTACCGTAACATGAGAAACACAATATTACTCAGTCCAGACCAATATGGAAATCAATCCAGGAAATACAAAGTTTATCTCAGCGGGGTATCAAACCCCAGTATCCCGATTGCCGGTCGGGTGCTTTACCCCTAAGCTACCGCGACTATTAACTTAATGCATTATAGATCTGAATCATGAAATTGAGTGACATAAACCATGATATGTTCCTATCACATCTTTTCCCCAGCTACATAGTTTTAAAACTTTACTACATCTTCGTCTTCGTATAAATACATATTACGTTCAATGGGTTGCCTGTTAAAACAACTGAGAACTTTTTAACAAATTTTGCCTGTAGGTATTACAATCTCCAAATTAATAGTGGAGAATGTCTTTGATTTAAAGGTAATAGTTTGGAACTTTTCGACTTGTAGTTTTGATATGAATTTTTGGCATTTTGTTCAAAAAGAATGAGAGCAATTAGCGAACAGAGCTTATTTCAAGATTCTAAGTATATGTCTCCAACACAAGTTTGGGGATGTTTTTTGATGGCACATTAAGTTTACAGTGCGCAACAACAAAAAACTATTTTTGGCAAATTTGCTCTAAACGCGCAATACACAACTTGCTTAATATTTTGTTGCAATTCATAACCCGATAGCACGCACGTGAAGCTTCCAAGTGATCCAGACTTAACCTCTGCGTACTGAGTCAAAACCTGGTTTTGCTCGAGCTTATCCAACAGTCTTAACCAATAGGAACTTCGAGACAATTGTCGGTAAAGGAAGCAATCGAAATTATTGTTTACGGCTGATTTAAAAAAAAAATGTTTTATTTTAAATTAATATGAAACATCTTTCAACGATCTATCTATCGGTAAATTTATGTTTGTGCAGTTTGATACTGCTACAAACTTGATAAGGCATATAAATTTTTATTTTATTATTTTTTTTCAGGCGCTCTTGTGTTTGCCATTGTACGCAGTGCGGTAGAAGGAAGCAAGTGTAGCTAGTGTTCGCCAGTGTAGACCTTGTCACTGAGAGTTGCAGTATCAGGCGCTCTTGTGTTTGCCATTGTACGCAGTGCGGTAGAAGGAAGCAAGTGTAGCTAGTGTTCGCCAGTGTAGACCTTGTCACTGAGTAGTTGCAACGTATCAGGCGCTCTTGTGTTTGCCATTGTACGCAGTGCGGTAGAAGGAAGCAAGTGTAGCTAGTGTTCGCCAGTGTAGACCTTGTCACTGAGTAGTTGCAACGTATCAGGCGCTCTTGTGTTTGCCATTGTACGCAGTGCGGTAGAAGGAAGCAAACAGGTAAAGAAAGTAAGAGGTGTTGACAAAATAGAAGATCGCCATCCCCATGGGGTAGTCACAGTCGATGAAGAAGAGCTGGCCTTCGTGAAGCAGGGTCAAAATGAACTGGACCTGGAGCATAGGAAATACACTGGATAAGTTAATATTTGTTGCCTCTAGCCATCCAAACTTCAAAGATCATGATAGCGCATCAACATAAGAATTATTCAAAGTAATGATGGGTCAGATGAGGGGGTAAATTCGGATTCTTCAATTGGAGCTAGTGCACTATGTCTTGGTGGCGGGTTTGGCTTTTTGACGAGGGTGTAATTGATACATGTTAATTATAAATGCCTCTTTGTAAATTTAGTTATTTTAAGGGTACAGCTCTGCACTCCAATTGAAGAATCCCACTATAACTACAGTTCTGAGTTATATAAACCCCCGTACAGCAAATTAAGTTTGACATTTTCATATTACAGACGAACACTACTAAAGCCTGGCCAAAACTGATGGGTCCAAATTGTCTTGATTGTATAGGTGACAAATAAGCGTATACGCGCGTTCCGCGATTGATCAGCGGAGAAAGGGAAAGGTGCGGGGCAACGAGGTTGTATCGTTTCCGCGGCCGATAGCTTATTTGGGTGATTTGTTTCTCACAGCTGCTGACAGTAACTGACTCACTAAGCTATACGGCGCCCGTATCTACGGAACTTCCCTTCAAAAGATAATGAACTTGGTCGGGAGGCGCGCGCACTTAGTGGCTCGGGCGACAGTGGAGTTGTTTCATTTATGTGCATAATCATCACTAAAAGTAATAAATGCTACATATTTGTTCACAGTTCAATGTTATTTTTTTTATTATGTCTGAAAAACGTTGGTTCGGTTTGGAGTGATTTCAGTGTCCCTTAATGCCAATCCATTCGATTTGACTTAAACGTGCTAAAGACACTTGTAAAAAAGCTAATATTAATATTTAAATATGTAACAATGAGCTGGCAAAAAATATTCTTACGATGCAAAATTTGGTTTAGGTGAAAAGTATGTCGAGTAAAGATACCAAGTTCAACTTTCCAAAGATACAGACATAATCAGTACAACTAACAGTAAGCCGAGAACCCCAACTAACCGCACAAGTGCACATAATTACCATCTGTAACACAGTAAGGTATTTCTTCCACCAGAGGAAGCGCTGATACTTGGGGCCCAGTGCCGAGAGTAGGTAGTAGCTGTACATGACCACGTGGACAAATGTGTTAGTCAGTACGCCTAAAGTGCCATGTCCACCTACAAGTAAAACACCAAATACACTTAACTGGTAGACAGCAGGTGGTTGAAAATAAATTTCAGTGGCGCCAGAAGTGCATTTTGGTAGGAGTGTCAATAATATTTTTTTTAACTACCATTCTAACATTGTTTTGGAAAAGTACGTATCCTGGCTCATTGGGGAGCCTGGGGAGCTGATGTCCCACATCTAGACAAGGGAATGAACCTATGCGCATTGACCAAGTTTTTTTTTACACTGCACATGGTGGTATTTTACTAGATTTTGCGTGCATTCGTTGTTTTATTCATATATTGTTTCTTTAAAAAAATTAGGCAATTAAAAAATTCAAGGTTCTCTTGTGAAAAGCAATGACCTTGCCCCGCCTTGATTCTTCAGGGGGTAAGTTCCCCCCGACTTTGGCGCCACTGGGTTGTTTGGTGGTGCACATGGTAATACAAGACAAGGGTTTTATTACCTGGGACAAAACGTGCTGTTATCCAGCTACCCAGCGGCATGAATGCGTGATGATAGAGGTGTAGATAAGAGATCTGGTTGTCCTTCTTTCGCAACACGAAGAACACCTAGAAGAAACAGAGATCGAGTTGTATCACTACGATGAAGAGCGTTTTCCCCTATATTTATCCAAGTGCTTTGCTTGTCCTGCTCACTCACCGTGTCCAGTAGCTCGATGACCTTGAACAGCGAGTAGAACCAAACGGCGCGCGCCATCTGTTGAGAAGACGAGGGTTTACAGTGTTTTGACCAGTGCACTGTTATATTCTATAGGGGCAAATGTAGGTAATAGACTGTGTTGCCTCACGCTTGACTGATTTGAGAGGTCCAGGTTTGAAGTCCCGTTGAGACCGACATTCCTGACTGAAGGTATTTCTAACGTTTTACTTGGTCGTTGAGGCGAATACAAGCTGCTGAATATAGGCTTACCTAGTAAAACACCTGAAGGGGGGCATGCATTGCACACTGTACAAGTTTGCCACGAAAAAAAGGGCAAATGTCGCTACGCGCAGCTGAAATTTTTGTTTAATTAGTTATTATGTGTGCATTTTTTGTAAATAATTGGAACAGATTAGACACTTTGATTAGAATAGATGAGCAAGGTAGCCTCAATGAAGGGTGTTTACCCCTTTGTTGTTTACAAGTGCTTATGAAAAAGGGAATATGTTAAGTAAGACTGTAATATAAACTTACCCTAAGCGACTGAGGGCTGATTGAGAAGTCAATAGGCTGACATCTAAAGCTGTATTCGCCCAACCACCCTCCTTGCAGGAGCTGTAAACATGTGAAAATGAAGATATTATGTAGTTGTGCTGTGATATTACTAGGAAGCTTCGCAAACGCTTTTTCAGGCGCCTTGTTGGATGAGCGTAATTTATTTGAAACGTAAAAAAGCGTAAAATTGCGATTTTCATGAGATATTTTTTTTCGATTACGCACAAATTTCAAACGAATATACTAATTCATAAAATTAAGGTTCTGTGAAAAAATCATTGCAATCCGATAAAGCATGACGGTGTTATAAGTCGAAGAAATTTAAAAAATCGAAAAAAAATTGCGATTATCATGAGAAATAATTTTTCGATTCCGCTCAAATTTCCCACGAATATATTAATCAAATTTCACACGAATATATTAATTCATAACATTAAGGTTCTGTGTCAAAATAATTACAATCGGGTAAAGCATGTAGGTGTTACAAGTCGAAGAAATGTTAAAAAATCGAAAAAAAAAACGTAAAACTGCGATTTTCATGAGAAATAATTTTTTGATTTCGCTCAAATTTCACACGAATATATTAATTTATAAAATAAAGGTTCTGTATAAAAATCATTACAATCGAATAAAGCGTGTAGGCGTTATAAGTCGAAGAATTTTTTTTTTATCGAAAAAAAAATCGTAAAATTGCGATTGTTTTGAGAAATAATTTTTTGATTGCGCTCAAAAACGCGGCAGTTCTCAGTTCAGAGATTTCGAAGGCCTTCAGAAAATTTCATCGTAATTGGAGTATCGGTTTAGCCGTAATCGTGTAAACAAACATATAAAAAAAAAAAAAAAATAACATTCCGGATTTTTTTTCCAGTGTAGTAAAATGGAATCTTCTCTTCGCTCGCTACGCTCATCCAATTATCTGAGTTTCTTGCAAAGAGAGATAATGGATTGCTTGCAAACTCTTCACCATATCCATCAGCAAATACGCTCTAAACCGGGTCTCAGTCTTAACATAGACGCTGTCTTGAGTTTCAACCGTCACTTTAACGGTTTTAACGTAAGAGCTTGTCCTTTGATCACCAGGAAACCTTTACCCTGTGAAGACATAATGATACAAAAATGTGTAGTCCAATGTTGATCAATGATCAAACATTCGCCCTTTTTTTATGCAGCCATGATTTTTGTATTTATTTATTTATTATTTAACGTCTATCCTATTCAGTTATAAAACTGATTGACAAAGGAGGACAACTAAATAAATCTTATTACATAGATGCAGACACAACAATGAACTACAGTTTAGTAAAAATTTGAAATAGTAACATTACAACAAAAATGCATTAAAACACAAGAATTTTGATAACAAATATATAAAAAGGATATTAAATGCAATAACTAATGAATCAAATTTAAAAAGGGTGTAGAAAAAAAAGAAAAAACATGAAAAGAAAAAAGAAAGAAGGAAAAAAGAACGAAAAAGAAAAGAAAAAAGGAAAAAAACATTAAAAATAAAAACGAAAAGAAAAAAAAATGATTTATTTGACGATCCCACTCAAACGAATATGAGGTTTGCCAAAAATCTGGACAAAATATGGAAAATCACAAACTTAACCCCATATCTTAAATTTGAGTGGGGCCTTCGAAGTCCAACTCGCTACCTTCCCGTGGTTTGGCCTGTGAGTAGGGGAGTAGTATATTCCCCAAAACTAAGGGCGAGCTCTGGCCGGTTGGGGTGCGATTTGCAGAGCGAGCTCTCGCGCAACTTTTTATCACACCTTTCTTCATTCACACAGCCTTACTCATATTTATTTTCTTCTTTCACTTGTTTCTTCTCCATACTTGCCGGCCCTCTCTGCAACGAGCACTCCTCCGTTCCCACCCAGTTTAACCCATCCTATCCAACATCCTCACTCCTCACTCCCTTACGTTCCTCACTTTGGAGGGAAGAAAATTTGGAAGATTCCAATACACTTGACATGGGCACTGATAACTCTACTGTTGAGTGCCCTAAAAGAACATTAACTAACTAACTTAATTTGAGTGTTGGTATTTCTGGGGTCAGGGTATTAGCACAGAAACCGCCTTAGTACAGAAACGCCGTTTCACCGAAAATAAAATAACTTTTTTCTAAGATTTCACTTAACTGAAAACAGTGTGGGCCTTTGCACAGAATTGCCGTTACGTCGAAAAAATGTTTACTTTTAATTTATTTCGGCCCAAAGGCGCACTCGCACTTAAGAGACAGGCTGTGATTCGGTGTAGCGGGCCATCCGGATGGGCCGCTACACCGATTAACAGGTGTTTTAAAAGGTAAGACCAAAATTCGATGTAACGGCCCTTTCGGATGGACCGCGCTTGTCTTGACTCTTAAACTTGCATTCTCCACACTCTCCAGTAAACTCAAGCCCTCTAATACGTCTTAACTCAAAAAGCATTGCTTGCTCCAAGTTAGTTGAATTCTTAGGTCTAGCCATCACAGCAACTCTGGATTGGTCTCCCCAGATTGAAAAAGTTTCGTCTGAATTGAGAAGTCGTTGCTTCATGCTTAGAAAGCTGAAACAAATTGTAAATTCGCAAACTTTGCTAGCGGTATATTACGCTCATATCCACTCGCATATAGCATACGGACTAATGTTCTGGGGCGCCTCATCGCAAGCAATCCGTGTCTTTCGCATTCAAAAGCAAACCATCAGAATCATGGTTGGAGCCAATAGGAGAAAATCCTGTAAAGAATTATTTAGAAATCTAAAAATACTGACTCTTCCATGTATCCTTATTCAAATCTGTGTAATCTTTATTCACAATAATCCTGAATGGTTTCCCCGCAATTCACAAATTCATCACCATGGCACACGCTCGCAAATCAACATTCATATCGACTCTTTCAGCACATCCAAGTTTACCAAAGGACCATTGGCTCTATGCTCAGCCCTCTATAACAAATTACCAGCAGACATCAAACTCATAAATACAAGCAGGCACATAATTTTTAAGGCTAGAGTAAAATCATTTCTGCTTGACAAGTGTTTTTATTCTATTGATAAATTTGTAAATCAGAATGACCGACAAAACTAAACTAATAAACAGTCTTTTATTATGTCAGCACCCTGCAGTCCTGCACTATGCCTTGGGTAGGTTAATATGCTTGTCAGTATAATGTTTTGTCAACTTAAACTTACCCTTTTATGTTATTAACTTTTGTTCTAGACTGAATTATAATTATTATAAGTATTTTAAGTATGCTCTACCTAGAATAGATATCTAAGTATGAAAAGTATATCTGTGTATTAGAATATCTACTATTTCACACTCTCTTCGGAGCAATGCATATCTGTACCATGTACACGATCAAAATGAAATAAAGAATTATTATGAAAATCACAGTTGTGTTTTAAAAGTTAAGACACAAATTCGGTCTTAAAGGTGGGCTGTCACGGTTAAAGATGATTTTCGACCATGCTCATATTATTTAATTAACTTTGAGTTGTCGTAAGATTGAATAGAGCGTCGAAAACTAGAATTTAATCGGAGTTACGGTTCGGAAGTTGGCAACGTGTTCTTTTAGAAGTGGTGGGGGTGAAACGTCACCGCTACGAGTCGACCCTTAGATGCGCGCGCAGATCCCTTGCGGAGCGCGTATTACTAACCGCTGGCGACTCATGAACATCGTCACAAGACACTGCTTGGGATTTCATGATCCATTGTAACTTGCATTGATAAAGCCTGAGGCATAATGTCGCAATTATCATTGATTTAAATTAAATTACCACCTAGATTTAAAATATTCATGAGGTGTCCAACAAACAACAAAATTTTGAGAATGTAAAAAATGTCGCTCACCTCAGTTTCTCACTGTTCAAAGGACACCGCGCAATCAAAAACAATATTATATGCAATGATGTATTGTTCTGTTCAAAGAACACCGCGCAATCCAACAATATAATTATTAGGGAAACGCCAAAGTCGTTGTTAAACGAGTGAGTGAGCCATGTGTTGAGTACCCGGTAACGTTCTCTTTCCTCCCCCTAAGGCTAACCGTTACGTCCTAATGCGCCACTCTAGCATAGGGGATGTAGGAGAAAAGTCCAATACTGGTCAGAACCAGCCACGGGTAGGGGGAGGAAAGGTTTTTTTTCATGTCAAGGTCGTCATCGTTTGTTATCATTATCATCATGTTGTCTTGGCTATTGTCGTTGGGGTGGTGGTCAAGGTAAGGAGGAAGGGTCCCCGAAACGACTGCCAACTCACTCTTCAAAAATAATTATTTAAATTGAACATTCAAAATGCGAATCCTGTTCAAAACCTATTAGCGTGAAACATTAAAAAATTTCCAAGATAAAACAACATCACCTAATTTTTATTTCCCATTTAACACCCCCCAAAAAATAATATGTGGGTGTAAAAATATAAAAAAAAGTTCTAACCGACGGACATCGAACCCCGACACTCCGTACGGTAGGCTAAATGATTACCACTATGCCATACCAACCACGCAGATCTCGTCCCGCTAGCTGCTACTAAACAAATGCTATCGATATTTTAAACCAGGAAAACGCTTAAGTCCCGCCGCGTTGTTGGATGAGCGTAATTGGTGCATTGAGCAGCCATGTGTTATGCGGATTTTCTGTTGTTCTGTGAAAAAATCATTACTACGTTGAAGATTTTTTTAAAACTAAATTAAATTTTAAAAAAATAACTTCAATTTTAATTTTTTTTAATTAATCGTAACTTTAAAAAAGGAAAAAATCGTAATATTGGAATTTTCATAAGAAATAATTATTCGATTGCGCACAAATTTTACACGAATATAATCATTCATAAAATTAGGGTTCTGTGAAGAAATCATTACAATAGGATAAAGCATGTAGGTGTGATAAGCCAAAGAAATTTTAAAAATCGAAAAAAGTCTCAAAATTGCGATTTTCGTAAAAAATAGTTGTTTGATAACGCTCAAATTTCACATGAATATTATTATTCATAAAATTAAGGTTCTGTGAAAAAATCATTACAATCGGACAAAGCATGTAGGTGTCGAAGTCGAAGAAATTTAAAAAAATCGAAAAAAATCGTAAAATTGCGATTTTCATGAGAAATAATTTTCCGATTGTGCTCAAAAACGTGGCAGTTCTAAGTTCAGAGATTTCGAAGACCTCCATAAAATTGCATCGCAATCGGAGTATCGGTTTAGCCGGAATCGTGTTAACAAACAGCCAAAAATACAAAAAAAAGAAAGAAAGAAAGAAAAAAAACCATTCCGGATTTTTTTCTCCAGTGTAGTGAAATGGAATCTTCGCTTCGCTCGCTACGCTCATCCAATTAAATAACAAATAAACTTTAATTTTTAATTTTTTAAATTAATCGAAATTTAAAAAAAGAAAAAATCGTAAAATTGCGATTTTCATAAGAAATAATTATTCGATTGCGCTCAAATTTCACAAGAATATATTAATTTATAAAATAAAGGTTCTGTAAAAAAATCATTAAAATCGGATAAAGCATGTAGATGTTATAAGTCGAAGAATTGTTTAAAAAAAGAAAAAAGAAACTAAAATTTCGATTTTTACGAGGAATAATTTTTTGATTGCGCTCAAAAACGTGGCAGTTCTAAGTTTAGAGATTTCAAAGGTCTCCAGAAAATTTCATTGCAATTGGAGTATTGGTTTAGCCGGAATCGTGTTAACAAACAGCCAAAAATACAAAAAAAGAAAGAAAGAAAAAAAAACATTCCGGAATTTTTCTCCAGTGTAGTGAAATGGAATCTTCGCTTCGCTCATTCAATCAAGAATTTCATTTAACAACCGTGATTTTGCTTTAGCTTGCGTAAATTGGGAATGGCTGTATTCAATATCAACCAGGAGCATGCAGAAATCTTCTCTAAAACCAATTTATTAAAACACATTCAATGCCATACATTGTAAAACCTGGGCAAATCCCCCTGTGTCAGGCATTTTGGCTCTATCGGGGATGTTTTACGCTCTTTGAACCAGTAGGCCTATAGTAGGTTTAGGCCTAGGAGGTTCTTGGCTTGCAGGCACAGGTATAGCTGTTTTAGGCCTTGGCCTACTAGTACCTGCTTCTTGAATATTATGAATAGCCCTACCTTCAACAGCTTTCGGCAAAAACATATCCATTGAGCACGAACCCCCTTGTTGTTGGCCTAGTAGATTTCGTCGAAATCTATCTCCACTTGCTACCTCATCAATTCCGTAATTATCACTATCTTCAAACTCACTACATTCATTGCCACTTATACTAGGGAAACGCCATAGTCGTGTCAAACGAGTGAGTGAGCCAAGTGTTGAGTACCCGGGAACATCCCCTTTCCTCCCCTATACCTAAGGATCTAGCCCAGTATGAGGAATGATACCGAGTACTCAACACATCGCTCACTCACTCGTTTGACAACGACTTTGGCGTTTCCCTAGTTATTTAAATTGAACATTTAAAATGCGAATAGTGTTCAAAACGTATTAGCGTAAAACATTAACAAATTTCCAAGATGAAACAAAATCACCTAATTTTTATTTCCCATTTAACACCCCTCAAAAATAATGTGGATTTAAAAATATAAAAAAAGTTCGAACTAACGGGCATTGAACCCCAACCCTCCGTGCGGTAGACTAAATGCTTACCACTGTACGTGCCATGTCAGCCACGCAGATCCGTCCCGCTACCTGCTACTAAACAAATGCTATCGATAATTTAAAAAATCACATTTTTATTTATTGAAGGCTTAAATCGCAATGGATCTTGCTGATTTTGTTAACAGTTCTCAGTAAACTCGTACCGGATGTCTGTTTAAAATTTCACCGAAATCTGTTCAGCGGTTCGGCTGATTTTTGACGTACAGACAGACAGAGAGAATCACAGAATGGGAGCCGTTTGAGTTGAATAGAGACACTCGGTCGCTCCGCTCCCTCGTTTAATCAGAGTTGTCTGACTTATCACTACACTAGGGAAACGCCAAAGTCGTTGTTAAACGAGTGAGTAAGCCAAGTGTTGAGTACCCGGGAACATCCCCTTTCCTCCTCTATACCTAAGGCTGGATCTAGCCCAGTATGGGAAATGATACCGGGTACTCAACACATGGCTCACTCACTCGTATAACAACGACTTTGGCGTTTCCCTTGTTATTTAAATTGAACATTTAAAATGTGAATCATGTTTAAAACGTATTAGCGTAAAACATTAACAAATTTCCAAGATAAAACAAAATCACCTAATTTTTATTTCCCATTTAACACCCCTCAAAAATAATATGTGGGTGTAAAATAAAAAAGTTCGAGCTAACGGGTACCGAACCCCAACCCTCCATGCGGTAGTCGAAATGCTGACCAATAGGCAATGCAAGCCACGTAGATATTGTCCCGCTAGCTGCTACTAAACATATGCTATCGATGTTTTAAAAATCACATTTTTATTAATTGTAGGATTAAATCGCAATGGATCTAGCTGATTTTGTTAGCAGTTCTCAGTAAACTCGTACCGGATGTCTGTTTAAAATTTCAGCCCAATCTGTTCAGCAATTCGGCTGATTTTCGACGTACAGACAGACAGAATCACAGAATGAGAGCCGTTTGAGTTGAATGGAGACACTCGGTCGCTCCGCTCCCTCGTTTAACAAATTGAATTCACTTTCTGATTCTTGATCCATGTATATTTCACACAAAATGTCATCATTTGACAGACGTTTCTCACGCGCGAAAGCCAATATGAATAACAAAAACACAGAAACGAGATTCCACATTCACACACGTGTTTCTCGTATAGTCCGACTTCCATGTTACACCATTAGTCCCAATTGTGCACTTTTATATAGAGGTCCAAATTTTATTATGCGTGTACTTCACCCCCAAATAGTCATTTTTAGACCGGGACCCTATTCGTCTCGCCATTAATTTAGCTATGGCGGCCATCTTTAAAGATGGCGCCAAAGTGTAATTAAACTACCACATTTCGGAGAAATCTTGGCATGTGGCACCACTTTTTCCATTAAATTGACCAAGGGAAACTCAACTATGGCATCAGAATTAGAATTTTGTGAATTTCGAGGCCTTAAATTGCAAATTTTACACATTTTAATGCAATTTTGTTACTGAATTTCACTGGTTTCTACGACAGCCGAGTTGACTGTAATAACTTGTATTGAGATCAATTTTTTTATATGAGTGTACTAGACACCCCAATAGTTTGTTTGAAACCGGAAGCCTATTCAACTCTCAATCCATTTACCTATGGCAGCCATCTTTAAATATGGCGTGTATAGTGTAATTAAATTACCAGATTTTTACGGAATCTTGGCATGTGGCACCATTTTTAGTAAAAAAATCGACCATTGGGAATCAAATATGGCAGTATAATTAGGATTTCGTGGATTTCGAGGCCGTAAATTTCAAATTTTAAACATCTTATCTCAATTTTGTTACAAAATATCACAAGTTCCTACGATAGCCGAATTGACTGTTACAAGGTGTATAGAGGTCAAAATATTTTTATGCTTGTACTAGACACCTAAATAGTCATTTTTAGACTTGGGGTCCATTCGTCTCCCAATCCATTTCCCTATGGCGGCCATCCTAAAGATGGAACAGTGAAATTTTGTAACAAAATTGCCTTAAAATGTCAAAATTTGAAAATAAAGCCTGGAAATCCACGGAATACTAATTTTACTGCCATATTTGAGTTCTCCTTGTCGATTTTATTTTGTATTTTTCATATTTAAGTGGTGCCACATGCAAAAATTCTGTCAAAATGTGGTAGTCTTATTACACTATAGACGCCATCTTTAAAGATGGACGCCATAAGTAATGGATTGAGAGTCGAATGGGTTCCGGTCTAAACTGACTATTGGGGTGTCTAGTACACGCAAAAAAATATATGGTCTCATACAGTTACTATTACAGTCAACTCGGCTGTCGTAGAAACCAGTGTAATTTCGTAACAAAATTGCCTTTAAATGTGTAGAATTTGCAATTTAATCCTCGAAATTTCAAAATACTAATTCTGATGCCCAATTTGAGTTCTCTATGTCGATTTATGGAAAAAGTGGTGCCACATGTTAAGATTCCTCCGAAATGTGGTAGTCTTATTACACTTTGGCGCCATCTTTAAAGATGGACTGCCATAAGATAAATAGATCAAGAGTCGAATAGGTTTCCCGGTCTCAAACTGACTATTGGTGGGTCTAGTACACGCATAAAAAATATATGGTCTCTATACAACGTTAATTTACGTCAAAATCGGCTGTTCGTGAAAAACCCGTGAAATTCCCTAACAAAATTGGGCCCTTTAAAAAGTTAAAATTTTTCAATTAAAGGGGCCCCAAAAATTTACAAAATTTTTAATTCTATGCCATATTTGAGTTTTCCCTTTTGGGCAATTTAATAGAAAAAGTGGTTTCCAAAATGCCAAGATTCCCCCGAAAAGTGGTATCTTTATTTAAACTTTTGGGGGCCCTCTTTAAGATGGCCCCCATACTAAAAATTTAAAGGCGGAGCGAATGGGGTTCCTCGGTATAAAAATGGACTATTTGGGGGGGTGGTAGACCATAAAAAAAAATTTTTTTTTACCACATATTTAAAAATGCACAATTGATTCCACCCCCCGCCCCGACTTGTAGATAAAAAAATCATCCCCCGGGAAAAAAAATGCGCCCGAATTTTAAAATAGTGCTGCCTTTTGAGCTAAAAACTTTAATCGACGTCCTTGGGGAATAGTGTACTATGCTCGCTTAAAAAAGTCCCCAAACGGATTTTTTTGGCACCCAATGTGTAGTTCTTTCATAGGTTTGTATAAATGTTATCTATATATAACTGATATCATTGGTTTGCACTTCCAAGAGTGATTCGACAACAAAAAAACCAATTTTACGCTTTTAAACATCCCAAAGTGTATTTGGGAAAAAATGTTTGTTTGGGGTGAAGAACCGGGATGGGCCCCTTTCCCAAAACGTTTTTTGGGGAAAAACAATCTATAGTATGTGGTTCCCCCAATTAACTTACGGCCATAAACCCATCCTTAAAGACATTGAGCTAGTTTTCAAATAAATTAAAACTACACCCTCCAGCAGAAGTAGATCAAGGGCTGGCTGCAGTTGATACACCTATACCCCTTGATTTACTTATGGACTATCCCCTTTCACTCCCACTCATTCACCTCGTTAAAAAGAGCCGGCCCCTCCCCACCACCCTGAGAAGTTGTCAAATATTAACCCCATTTCACCCCCCAGCAGAAAAATAGAAACAAGGGTGGCTGTAGTTGAAAACACCTATACCCCCTTTATTTTTTTATGGACTATGGGTTTACACTTAATCATCTCACCTGTTTTCAAAAGCCAGGCACTTTCCCCAAACCCCAAATGAGCAAGTTGTCAACCCAAATTTCACCCACACCCCCCAGCAAAAAATAGATCAAGGGGGTGGCGTAGTTGATACACCTATCCCCTTGATTTATTATGGAAATATGCCTCCCCTCTACTCATTCACCTCGGGTTTCAGAGCCAGGCACTCCCCCACCAAAAATGAACTAGTTGTAAAAATTTACACATACCCCCCTCCAGCAGAAGTAATCAAGGGTGGCTTTCAGTTGAAAAACAAACCCATACCCCGGGTTTACTTATGGACTTGCTCCCACCACTCTACTCATCTCACCTTTGTTTTCAGAGCCAGGCCCCTCCCGACCACGCTGAGCAAGTTGTCAACTATTTTCCATACAAAACCCCCCAGCAGAAGTAGATCCAAAAGGGGGGGCCCGTAGTTGAAAAAACCTATACCTTGATTTTTCTTATGGGGTAGGGTCTAAAACTCTACTCAAACTCACCTCGTTAAAAGAGCCCCGGGACTCCCGACCACGCTGAGGGGAAGTTGTCAAAATATTACCAAATTGGCCTTTTTCCCCCCTTTCCCGCCGAAGTAGACAAGGGCTTTTCTGCCCGTTGAAAACAAAATATACCCCTTTTTTTTTCTTAGGGATTTTGCTCTACCCTTACTCATCTCACCTCGTTACAAAAAGCCAGGGACTCCCGACCCACCCCTGAGCCCAAATTGTAACTATTACAATACACCCCCCATTGGGAAAGCAGACAAGGGCTGGCTGAGTTGATACACCTTTTTACCCCTTATTTTAAATTTTGGACTATGCTCTACACTCTATCCATTTTCAACCCCGTTACAGAGCCAGGGGAATCCCGAAAACCCCCTGAGCTAGTTGTCCCCAAAAAATTAAAACATACACCCTCCAAGCAGAAGTAGATCAGGGGGTGGCTGCCCGTTGGGTACACCTATACCCCCCTTTATTTTTCTTATGGACTATGCTCTACAACTTCCCATCATCTCACCTCGTTACAAAAGCCCGGCACTCCCACCCACTGAGCAAGTTGTTAACCCAAATTTCACAAACAAAAACCCCCCAGCCCCCCAGAAAGTAAAAGGGGAAAAGGGCTGGCTGTAGGGTTTTACACCTATCCCCTTGATTTCTTATGGCTAAAGGGGCCCACACTCTACTCCCCCTCCCGGGGGTGGGTTAAAAGGGGGGCCAGCACTCCCCACCAATGAGCTAGTTGTAAAACTATTACACATACACCCCCTCCCGCAGAAAGTAGATCAAGGGGGTGGCTGTATTTTATACAACCTATACCCCCTTTATTTTTCTTAGGAAAAATATGCCCCTTTTAAAAAAATAAAACTACTCCCTCTAAACCTTTGTTACAGAAACCGGCAAATCCCGCCACACGAGCTAGTTGTTCCAACTATTACACATACACCCTCCGCCAAAAAGTAGATCAAAAAGGGGTGGCTGTAGTTTATACACCTATAACCCCCTTTATTTCTTAAAGGACTATGCTCTCACTCTAAATCCCTTCACCCCGGGTTACAGAGCCAGGCACTCCCGACCACACTGAGCAAGTTGTCAACTATTACACATACACCCTCCAGCAGAAGCAGATCAAGGGCTGGCTGTAGTTGATACACCTATACCCCTTGATTTACTTATGGACTATGCCCCTAAACTTAATCATCTCACCTCGTTACAGAGCCAGGCACTCCCGACCACCTGGGGCCTTTGTTGTAACCCATTTCCCCATTTTCACCCTCCAGCAGAAAGGGAGATCAAAGGGGTGGCTGATTGTTTTTCACCTATACCCCCCTTTAATTTCTTATGGGCTATGCCCCTACACTCTATCATATCAAAATCGGAAAAAGAGCCAGGCCCCTCCCGACCACACTAGCAGTTTTTAAAAAATTAACATACCCCTCCAGCAGAAGTGATCCAAAAGGGGGGGGTGTATTGATACCCCTATACCCCCCTTTTTTATTATGGGGCTATGCTCTAAAACTTAAATTTATCCTTTTTCCCCGTTACAAGCCCAGGACTGGACCCCTGGCTATTTGGGCCAAAATATTACACATTTCCCCTCCGGCCCCAAAGTAGGGGGCCCGGGGGGGGCGAAATTGTTACACCCCATTTCCCCTTGTTTACCTTTGGACAAAGCTTTTACAATCAACTCAATTTCACCTTCCCGTTTTCAGGAAAACCCCCCACCCCCCCCAAACCCCCCACGAGAGGTCAAACTAATTTTTCACCAAAAAACACCCCCAGCAAATAGATTTAAGGGCTGGCTGTAGTTATAAAAACCTATACCCCTTGATTTAATTTGGAAATATGCCTACACTCTACTCATCCCCCCCACCTTCCCCTTACAGGGGCCCGGGGGACTAAAAAAACACCTTTCCCAAATGGGAAAGAATGGCCCACCTACCCAAAAGGAAGCCTCCCCACCACCCCCTCGTTCAGTAGGGCCCCCGAAAAACCCCATTTAAAAACCCCATACACCCCCCCAGCAGAAAGATCCCAAGGGGGGGGGCTGTATTTTACACCTATACCCCTTTATTTACCCTTTTGGAAATAAAGCTCTACACTTACTTTATCCCCACCTCGTTCAGAGCCAGGCACCCCCCCGACCACACTGAAAAAGTTGTCAACTATTACATATTTCACCCTCCAAACAAAAAATTAAAACAAGGGTGGTGAGTTTACACCTATACCCCTTGATTTACTTATGGAATATGCTCTACCTCTACCCCATTCTAAACCCCGTTTTCAGACCCAAGGCACTCCCACCACACTGAGCAAATTTTCAACTATTTCACATACACCCTCCAGCAAAAATAGAATTTAAAGGGGTGGCTGCAGTTTTTAACACCTATACCCCTTTTTTACTTATGGACTATGTTTAAAACTCTACCATTCAAACCCCGTTAAAAAAAAGCCAGGCAAATCCCGACCACACTGACAAATTGTCAAAATATTACACAACACCCTCCAGCAAAGTTTGATCAAGGGCTGGCTGGGGTTGATACCCCCTAAAACCCCTTTTATTTACTTATGGACTATGGGTTAAAACTCTATTCTCACCTCGTTTTCAGAGCCAAGGGCACCTTTTTTTCCCGGAACCCCCCCCAATGACAAGTTGTCAACTATTACACATACACCCTCCAGCAGAAGTAGATCAAGGGCTGGCTGTAGTTGATACACCTATACCCCTTGATTTACTTATGGACTATGCTCTACACTCTACTCATCTCACCTCGTTACAGGGAGCCAAAGGGAAATCCCGACCAAACTGAGCAAGTTGTCAAAATATTACACATACACCCCCCAGCAGAAAATAGAACAAGGGCTGGCCCGAGTTGAACACCCTTTTTCCCCTTGTTTAACCCTTTTGGACTAAAGCTCTACACTCTACTCATCTCACCTCGTTACAGAGCCAGGCACTCCCGACCCACTGAGCAAGTTGTCAACTATTACACATACACCCCCCAGCAGAAGAGGTCAAGGGGGGGTTTTGGGGGTTTAGTTGATACACCTAAAACCCCCTTTTTTAATTATGGGCTATTCTCTTTCAAATCACTCATCTCACCTCGTTACAGAGCCAGGCACTCCCGACCACACTGAGCTAGTTGTCAACTATTTTCACATTTCAAACCCCCCAGCAGAAGTAGAATTTAAGGGTGGGCCTTTTATTGATACACCTATACCCCTTGCTTTTTTATGGGAAAGCTTTTAAAAAACTCACTCATCTCCAAAATCGTTTCAGAGCCAGGCCCCCCGGGCCACCCTGAGGGGAAATTGTCAACTTTACACCTACACCCTCCAGCAGAATGTGATCAAGGGGGGGCTGTAGTTGGGGGTACACCTATACCCCTTTATTTACTTAAAGGGCAAAGCTCTTAAAACTCTATTTATCTCACCTCGTTACAGGGGCCAGGCAATCCCGACCAAAATGAGCAAATTTCAAAATATTCACATACCCCTTTCCGCGAAGGGGAGGTTTTTAAAAGGGTTTGGGTGTAGTTGTACACCTATACCCCTTTATTTTTTTAAAGGGGCTTGCTCTAAAACTCTACTCACTCCAAACCCCGTTACAGAAACCCGGCAAATCCCGACCACACTGAGCTAGTTGTCAACTATTACACATACACCCTCCAGCAGAAGTAGATCAAGGGCTGGCTGTAGTTGATACACCTATACCCCTTGATTTACTTATGGGGCTAGCTCTTTCAATCTATCATTCAAACCCCGTTACAGAAAGGCACTTCCCGACCACCTGAGCAAGTTTTTAAAATATTTTCACATTAAAACCCTCCAGCAGAAGAGATCAAAAGGGCTGGCCCGTGTTGATACACCTATACCCCCCTTTATTTATTATGGACTAATGCTCTACCCCTCTACTTTATCTCAAAAACCTCGTTACGAGCCAGGCCCAAATCCCGAAAACCCCCCTGAAACCCAAGGGTTTTAAAAATAATTTTCACCCAAAAACCCTCCCGCAAAGAGATCCCGGGAGGGTGAGTTGAAAACACCTATACCCCTTGAAATTTTCCTTATGGCTAAACTCTACATCTAAATTTATTCCCCCTCTTACAAAAGCCAGGCAAAAACCCGACCCCCACTGAAACAAGTTGTCAAACTAAATTTCACAAAACAAATTTCCCGCAGAATAATTTAAAGGGGGTGGGTGAGTTTATACACCTATACCCCTTGATTTTTTTTATGGGCATGCTCTACCTCTACTCATCTCACCTCGTTAAAAGAGCCCAAACCCCTCCCGACCCAAAACCCGAGCAAAAGGTTTTTAAAATATTACACCATCACCCCCCAGCCAAAAAAGAGATCAAGGGGGGGCTGTAGTTTGATTTTTTTTTTACACCTAAAACCCCTTATTAACTTTTTGGACTTGCTTACACTTACCATCTCACCTCGTTAAAAGAGCCAGGCACTCCCCCACCACGCTGAGGCAAGTTGTAAACTATTACACATACACCCTCCAGCAGAAGTAGATCAAGGGCTGGCTGTAGTTGAAACCTATCCCCCTTTATTTTCTTTTGACTTGGCTCTACACTCTAATCATTCAAACCCCGTTACAGAGGCCAGGCACTCCCGACCCCCCTTTAGCAAATTTTAAAATATTACCCCAAACCCTCCAGCAGAAAATAAAATCAAGGGGTTTTTTGTAGTTTGGGTACACCTATACCCCTTGATTTTCTTTGGGCTATTGGGTCTACAACTCTACTCATACCCACATTTACAAAAAGCCGGCATCCCGACCCACATTTAGAAATTGTCCCAAAATTTAACCCCATACACCCTCCCGCAGAAAATAGATCAAGGGCCCGGCTGTTAGTTTATACACCCAACCCCTTTATTTTCTTATGGGCTATGCTCTACCTCTAAATCACTCACCTCGGGTTACAGGCCAGGCCCCTCCCGACCACACTGAGCAAGGTTTTTAATATTACAAAAAACACCCTCCAGCAGAAGTAGACAAGGGCTGGCTGTATTTATTTCCCTATTCCCCCGGGTTTACTTATGGACCCATGCTCTACAATTTTACTCATCCCCACCTCGTTTAAAAGGGGCCAAAGGGACTCCCGACCAACCCCGAGCAGTTTTTCAAAATATTACACCCATACCCTCCAGCAGAAGTAGATCAAGGGCTGGCTGTAGTTGATACACCTATACCCCTTGATTTACTTATGGACTATCTTTTACCCCTCTACTCCCTCCCCACCTCGTTTCAGAGCCCGCACTCCCGAAAACACTGAAACAAAATTGTCAAAAAAAATTTCACAAAACACCCCCCAGCAGAAATAGTCAAGGGCTGGCCCCCGTAGTTGGGTACACCTTACCCCTTTTATTACTTATTTGGGCTAAATTTTCCCATAACACGTCTCATCTCACCTCGTTTTCAGGAAACCAGGCACTCCCGACCACCTGAGCCCAAATTGTCAACTATTTCACCTACAAACCCCCCAGCAAATAGATCAAAGGGCTGGCTTTTGGGGTTATACACCTATACCCCTTGATTAACTTATGGACTATGCTCTACACTCTACTCATCTCACCTCGTTACAGAGCCAGGCACTCCCGAAACCAAAACCCGACAAATTTTTAAACTTTTTCCAATACCCCCCTCCCAAACGAAATAGATCAAGGGCGGCTGTAGTTTTATACACCTATAAAACCCCCTTTATTTTACTTATGGAATATTCTCAAAACCCCTAAAATCATCTCAAAATCGTTTCAGGCCAAAGGGACTCCGGCCAAAACCCCGACTAGGGTTTTAAAATATTCCCCAACCCTCCAGCAGGGAAATAGATCAAGGGTGGCTGTGGGTTTAAAACACCTATACCCCTTTATTTACTTTTTGGGGGTATGCTCTACACTCTACTCAAACTCACCTCTTTTCAGAGCCAGGCACCCCGACCAAAACTGAGCAAGTTGTCAAATTTGACACATACACCCTCCAGCAGAAGTAAATTTAAGGGTGGGTGTAAATTGATACACCTTACCCCCTTTATTTTTTCCTTTTGGGCTATGCTCTACAATCTACTTCATCCAACCCTCGTTACAGAGCCAGGGACTCCCCCAAACCCCAAAATGAAACAAAATTGGGCAAAATATTACACATACCCCCCCTCCAGCAGAAAAAATCAAGGGGGGGGCTGTATTGAAAAACCCATAACCCCTTGATTTACTTTTTTTGGACTATGCTCTACACTCTAAATCCCTCCCCACCTCGTTACAGGGGCCAGGGAACTCCCGAAACCCCAAAGAGCAGTTGGGCAACTATTACCCCCATACACCCTCCAGCAAAAAGCAAAATCAAGGGCTGGCTGTAGTTTATACACCCTTTAACCCCCCCTTTAATTTTTTTATGGGCTATGCCTTTCACTCTACTCATCTTTACCCCGGGTTTCAACCCGGCACTCCCGGACCCCCCCCTGGAAAATTGTTGGGCAATATTTTCACATACACCCTCCAAACAGAAAAAGATCAAGGGCTGGGGTGCCCCGTTGATAAACCCATACCCCTTTAATTTACTTATGGGACTATGCCCCTAAAACCCCTACTCCCCTCACCCGTTACAGAGCCCCACCTCCCGACCACCGAGCAAATTGTCAAAATTACAAATAACCCCCCAGCAGAAGTAGATTTAAGGGGCCTCTGCAGTTGATTAAAACCCATACCCCTTTATTTATTTATGGAAATATGCTCTACACCCCTACCCCATCTCACCCGTTACGAGGCCAGGCACTCCCGACCCCCCGGGGCCAAATTTTTCCCAAAAAAAACACAACACCCTCCAGCAGAAAGTGATCAAAAGGGGTGGCTGAGTTGATACACCTATACCCCTTTTATTTACTTTTTGGAACTATGCTCACAAATCTACTCATCTCACCTTTGGTTTCCAAAAGCCAGGGGACTCCCACCACACTGACAAGTTTTTCAACTATTAAAAAACAAACACCCCCCAGCAGAAGTAAGATTTAAGGGCTTGGGTTTAGTTTTATTTCACCAAAACCCCCCGATTTTAATTATGGGGCTATGCTCTACAACTCTACTCATCCCCACCTCGTTACAGACCAGGGGACTCCCGACCCCCACTGAGCAAATTGTAAACTAATTTTCACCCACACCCTCCCCCGCAGAAGTAGAATTTAAAAGGGGGTTTTGGGGTGGGGTTTTATACCCTATACCCCTTGTTTTACTTATGGACTATGCTCTACACTCTACTCATCTCCCCTCGTTACAGAGCCAGGCACTCCCGACCCCCCCTGAGCCAAGGGGGTAAAATAAATTAAAAACCATACACCCCCCCAGAAAAAGGAGTCAAAGGGCTGGCTGAAATTGAAAACCTAAAACCCCTTGATTTACTTATTTGGGCCCTTTTTTTTACCCCTCTACTCAAACCACCTCTTTTCAGAAACCAGGCACTCCCGACCAAAACCCCGAGCAAATTTTCAAAATATTAACATACACCCCCCCAGCAAAAAAAGAGATCAAAAGGGGGGCTGTAGTTGATACACCTATACCCCTTGATTTACTTATGGACTATGCTCTACACTCTACTCATCTCACCTCGTTACCCCAAAAGCCAAGGGGAAATCCCCCACCACCCCTGAGCAAATTGTCAACTATTTCACATTTCACCCTCCCGCAGAAGAGAAACAAAAAGGGGTGGCTTTTAGTTTATACAAACCCATACCCCCTTTTTTTAAATTATGGACTAAAGCTCTACACTTACTCATCTCCCTCGGTTTTTCAGAAAACCAGGCAAATCCCGACCAAAAGCCCCGGCAAGTTGTCCCAAATATTAAAAAACAGACCCAAAACCCCCCATAGAAGTAGGTCAAGGGCTGGCTTTTAGTTTTAAAACACCTATACCCCTTGATTTACCCCCCATGGACTATTGTCTACAAAATTAAATCATCCCCACCTCGTTACAGAAACCCGGGGACCCCGACCCGCTGAGAAAGTTGTAACTATTTTCACATACAAAAAACCCCCCCGCAGAAGTAGACAAGGGTGGTTTTAGTTGATCACCTTTTCCCCTTTTATTTTTCTTATGGAATAAAGCTTACACTCCCTTTTATTTTCACCTCGTTACAGAGCCAGGCACCCCCCCGACCACGTGAGCAAGTTTTAAACCATTACAAAATACACCCTCCAGCAGAAGTAAAGGGGGGGTTTTAAGGGGGCTGGCGTAGGGTTTATTTTCACCCTTTCCCCCTTTATTTAAATTAAAGGGGTATGCTCACCTTACTCATCTCACCTCGTTTCAGAGCCCGGCATCCCGACCAACCCGGCAAATTGTCAACTATTAAAACAAAAAAACACCCTCCAGCAGAAAGATAAGGGCTGGCTGTAGTTGAACCCCCATAACCCCCTTTATTTTTCCCTTTTGGGCTATGCTCTACATCTACTCATCTCACCCCCGTTAAAAGAGGCCCGGCCCCTCCCACCACCTGAGGAAATTTTTCAACTTTACAACAAAAATTAAAACCCTCCAGCCAAAAAAAGATCAAGGGGTGGGGGTAGTTTAAAAAACCCCAAACCCCTTTATTTACCCTTTTGGGCTATGGGCCCCCACACTTTTAAATCATCTCACCTCTTTCAGGAGGCCCCAAAAAGGGACTTCCCGGACCCGCTGAGGGAAATTTCAACTATTACAAAAAAAATACCCCTCCAGCAGGGGGGAGGGGGGTTCAAGGGCTTTCTGTATTGATTTTTACCTATACCCCTTTATTTTTCTTATTTGGGCTATGCTTAACACTTAAATCATCTCACCTCGTTACAGAGCCAGGCACTCCCGACCACCCTGAGCTAAATTGTCAACTTAAATTTCACAACACCCTCCAGGGAGAAGGAGGAAACAAAGGGGGGGGTGTGTTGGGTACAACCCAAAACCCCCCCCCCTTTATTTAAATTATGGACTATGGCCCCTACAAATCTACTCATTCACCTCGTTACGAGCCAGGGAAACCCCCACCCACACTGAGCAGTTGTAACTATTACAAAATACACCCTCCAGCGGGAAAGGAGTCAAAAGGGCCCGGCTGTAGTTGATACCCCTATACCCCTTGATTTACTTTTGGACTAAGCTCTACAAATTATCATCTCAAACCCCGGTTTTTCAGAAACCAAGGGAATCCCGACCACACTGGCAGTTTTCCAAAATATTACACATAAACCCTTCCCGCAGCCGTAGATCAAGGGCTGGCTTTTATTTTATAACCTATACCCCTTGATTTACTTATGGACTATGCTCTACACTCTACTCATCTCACCTCCCCTTTAAAAGGCCCAAAGGGAAATCCCCGACCCCACCTTGAGCAAATTGTCAACTTTTCACAAAAAAAACACCCCCCAGCCCAAAGGGAGAAAACAAGGGCTGGGGTGTAGTTGAAAACCCCATACCCCTTGATTTACTTATTTGGGCTATGCCTTAAAAAACCCACTAAATTTAAAACCCCGTTTTTCAGGGCCAGGCACTCCCGAACCCAACAAAATGAGCTTTTTGTCAACCTTTTAAAAACATACACCCTCCAAACTAAAGTGAAACAAGGGCTGGCTGTAGTTGATACACCTATACCCCTTGATTTACTTATGGACTATGCTCTACACTCTACTCATCTCACCTCGTTACAGAGCCAGGCACTCCCGACCACACTGAGCTAGTTGTCAACTATTACACATACACCCTCAAACAGAAGAGATTTAAGGGGGTGGGTAGTTGATACACCTATACCCCTTTTATTTACTTATGGGGGTAATTTCTCTAAACCCCCTACCCCATCCCACCTCGTTACAGAGCCCCGGCACTCCCGACCACCGGGGCAAGTTTTTCAACTATTACACATTAAACCCCCCAGCAGAAGAGATCAAGGGGGTGGCTGTGGTTTATAAACCTATACCCCTTGATTTAAATTATGGACTATTTCCCCATACAACCCAAAAATCCCTCTCACCTCGTTTTCCAAAAAGCCCGGCAAAATCCCGCCCCCGGCTGAGCAAATTGTCAACCCATTACACCCTAAACCCTCCAGAAAGTAGATAAGGGTGGCTGTGTTTTACCCCTATACCCCTTTATTCACCTTATGGCTTGCTCTACACTCTACTTTACCCCCCTCGTTTACAGAGCAGGCACCCCCCGGGCCACACTGACTAGGTCAAACTATTAAAAAATACACCCTTTTAAACAGAGTAGATCAAAGGGGGTGGCGATTTTATAAAACCTTTTAAACCCTTTTATTTACTTAGGGGCTTGCTCTACACCCCTACCCCATTCCCCCTTTGTTTTCAGGGGCCAGGGGACCCCCCGGGCCACACTGAGCTAAATTGTCAAAATAAATTAAAAAACATACACCCTCCGCAGAAGAGGAAACAAAAAAGGGGTGGTAGTTTTATACACCCCATACCCCTTTTATTTAATTATGGCCTTTTCTACACTCTTAATAATCTCACCTGTTTTCAGAGCCCGGGGAATCCCGAACCCCACTTTAGTAGTTTTTCAAAAAATTAAAACCCTAAAAAACCCCCCCCCAAAACCCCGAAGGAGATCAAGGGCGGCTGTGTTGTACACCTATTTCCCCTTTATTTACTTTTTGGACATTTCTCTACACTTACTCATCCCCACCTCGTTACGGGGCCAGGCACTCCCCACCACAAATGAGCTAGTTGTCAATATTTTCCCCATACACCCTCCAGCAGGGAAGAAAACAAGGGCCCGGGTGAAATTGATACACCTATAAACCCCCTTTATTTACTTAGGACTAAGGGGCCCACCTTAAACCCTTAAACCCCGTTACCCGAGCCAAGCCCCCTTACCACACTGACCAATTGTCAAATAAAAAACCAACCTACACCCTCCAGCGAAGAGATCAAGGGCTGGCTGTGGTTTTGATTTCACCTAACCCCTTGGATTTACTTAAAGGCGAGCTCACACTCTACTCATCTCACCTCGTTTTCAAAAGGGGCCCGGCCCCTCCCGACCAACGAGCTAGTTGCAATAATTTCACCAAAAACACCCTCCAGCAGAAGCGATAAGGGCCCGGCTTTGGGGGGTTGATACAAACCCATCCCCCTTTATTTTTTCTTATGGGGCTATGCTCTACACTCTACCCTCTCCACCTTGGGTTTCAGAGCCAGGGAATCCCGACCACACTGAGCAATTGCAACTATTACCAAAAACACCCTCCAAAAACAGGGAAAGATTTAAGGGGGGTGGCTGTAGGGTTGGGTACACCTTTTAAACCCCCTTTATTTACTTTTGGACTATGGGTCTACCTTTTACTCATCTCACCTCGTTAAAAAGAGGGCCCGGCAAACCCCGACCACCTGACAAGTTGTTTAACTATTAAACATACCCCCCTCCAGCAGAAGTAGATTTAAGGGCCCGGGTGAGTTTTTAACCCTATTTTCCCCTTGGGTTAATTATGGACTAAAGGCCTTAAAAAAACTTCTTTCTCATCTCACCCCCGTTTCAGGCCAGGGGGGGGGACTCCCGAAACCCCCGAGCAAATTGTCAAATATTACACATACACCCCCCAGCAGAAGTAGGTCAAGGGCTGGCTGTAGTTGATAACCTTACCACTTGAAATTTTCTTATGGAATATCTCTACACTCTAAATCATCTCATCGTTTCAGAAACCAGGCACTTTTCCCCACCCCCACCTTGGGGGCCCCAGGGTTTTAAAATAATTTACACATACACCCTCCAGCCGAAGTAGATCAAGGGCTGGCTGTAGTTGAAAACACCCAAAACCCCTTGATTTACTTAGGACCCATGCTCCCACACTCTACTCCTCTCACCTCGTTAACCCGGGGCCCCGGCACTCCCGACCACCTGAGCAAGTTGTAAAAAATTACACATACCCCTCCACAAAGTAGATCAAAGGGGGTGGCTGTAGTTGATAAAAAAAACCTTTTTTTAAACCCCCTTTATTTTCTTTTGGGAAATAAAGCTCCACACTCTACTCCTCTCCAACCTCGTTAAAGGGGCCAGGGCACTCCCGACCCCCTGAGCAAATTGTCAACTAAAATTAAAAAAATACCCCTCCAGCCGAAAATAGATTTAAGGGGTGGCTGTAGTTTATTTCAACCCATTTTCCCCTTGATTTACTTTTGGGGAATGTTAAAAGGTTTTTACACTCTAATTTCATTTACCCCGTTTTCAGAGCCAGGCCCTCCCGACCCACTGAGCAAATTGTAAAATATTAAAAACATTAAACCCCCCTCCCCGCAGAAGTAGATCCCCAAAGGGGCTGGCTGTATTTTATACCCCCATTAAAACCCCCTTTATTTTCTTATGGACTATGCCTTTCACTCTACTCATCTAACCCCGTTACAAAACCAGGCAAATCCCACCCCCATTTAGGGAAAATTTTAAAATATTACACATACACCCTCCAGCCAAAAGTAAATAAAAAGGGGTGGCTGTAGTTTATCCCCCTTTTACCCCCCTTTATTTTTCCCTTTTGGACTATGCTCTCAAACTCTCCAATCCCCTCACCCGTTTACGGATTGGGGGGAAATCCCCCACCAATTTAAACCCAATTTTTTTAAACATCCCCAAAACCATACCCCTCCAGCAGAAAGTAGATCCAAGGGGTGGCTGGTTTTGTTTATACACCTAACCCCTTGATTTACTTTTTGGGCTATGCTCTACAAAAATCTACTCATCTCCCCCTCGTTACGGGGCCAGGCCCCTCCCGAACACGCTGGGGCAAGTTGTCAAATATTAAAAAACAATTTAAAACCCCCAAGAAAATAGAAACAAGGGGTTTTTTGGGAGTTGGGTAACCCCCTTTAACCCCCCTTGTTTACCTTTTTTTTGGACTATGGGTCTAAAACTCTACTTTATCTCACCTGTTACCCGGGGCCAGGCCCTCCCGAACCCCCACAATTTAGCAAATTGTAAAATATTTTCCCAAAAACACCCCCCAAACAAAAGTAGATCAAAGGGGTGGCTGTAGGTTTATCCCCTTACCCCTTGGGTTTAAAATTATGGACTTGCTCTACCTTACTCATCTCACCCCGTTTTCAAGAGCCAAAAGGGACTTTCCCCAAACCCCCGGGGGCAAAATTTTAAAAATAAAAACACCCTCACAAGTGACAGGCCATTACACCACAAGCAGATTAATTATGGACTACTGTACATCTACTCGATCTCTTGAAACCCACCCACTACTACCCGTTTCAACAACCACCCCCACAAGCAGACAAGGCTTTATCAACACTCCCTCAAATGACATGCTCACTTATTGATCACCCCTTAGTGCTGGACACCTCATTCAACTTACCTCTTACAAGCCAGCACCCGACCTGCAGGTCGTTAACCATACGCACCCCTCACACTAATTTAAGTTAAACAGTTACACCCCACACGAGTAATATAGGGACTATTTACACTAACCATCCACCGAAAGACAGGGTCCTACACATCATTGATAACTAGGACATACACCTCTAGTGCAACGTCAAGCCGGCGTATACACCACCTGTGTAATTTGGGCTATCTTACCCTCATAATCAAGCTGGTTTCATCCCCCAACCCCTACCCTGAATGTCAACTTTACCATCCACCTCCTACAGAGCCAGGCAGCTGGATTTAACTTCAGATTACTACACCCTCAGCAGAATGTATCATCTACGTCGAGTTGATACCCCTACCCCTGATTAACTTGAATGCTCACACTCTACACTCACCCGTTACCCGGCAAGTACCCGACCACGCTGGCATTGTAAACCTATACCTAAATTTACCTCATAGCAAAAATCTATGCTGGCTGTTTGAGCCAGGCTATACCCGATTACTTGGACTAAGCTTACAATACAACTCCCTCAGGACAGACAAGGGCTTTAGGGTACCACCATCCTAGATTTAACAATGGCTAGCTTAAATCATCACCGTTACGAGCAGCACTCCACCCTCGATCAATTGTAACTTACACATCACCTCCACAAAATAAAGGGGGCAGTTACACCATTAAACCCTTGAATTATTACGACACCTCCACAATACTCAACGCGCTTGATACACCTACCCCGACCACACTGAGAGTGTCAGACTTTACACATACCACCCTCAGCAATACAAGGGCTGGCTGGGAAAACCTACTCTTGATTTACTTTTGCTCATAGCCCTCCCAATTTCTCAGAGCCGGCACTCCCGACCACACTGAGCGTTGAAACTATTACATCACCCTACAAGAAGTCAAAGGGCTGTTAGTGAACCCCCACCCTGTTTACTATGGACTAGCTTACACCTACTCATCCACCTCGTAAGAGCCGGCACTCCCCAAACCCCTAGAGTAATTATACCATACCCTCCACAAGTAGATCAAGGGCTGGCTGTAGTTATACACTTACCCCGTTTACTTGGCTATGCTACATCTACTACCCACCGTACAGACCAGGCTCCCGAGCTGATACATTTAACACCTATTACACACTACAGGTTATCACTCTTAGACCAATCCCGATATGGACTATCTTACTACTACAATCCCCCTCCAGCCAAATCCGGCCCTGTATATTAACTATTACCTAACTAGACATGCTTACTTTCTTACATCTTAAACCGGATTCTACCACACTTACATCTTTTACAACTCCACCAACAGTCAAGGCCGGCCTTACACACACCCAAATTTAACTATATATACACCTACCCCAATGTCAAGGGCTCCGATCACACTTCAACTCGTTAATTATCCCACCCCCAACAGAAACTCATCACTAGTTGAACCTACCCCTGACAACATGACTGTCTCATATACACCATCACCCTCATCAGAAGGCCTCGTAACTACAACCCCTTTTTACCAACCTCCGACAAGTACCTCAGGCCTGTAGTTACAACTATACCTCCCACAGGACTAAGGGTTCCCTTTCATACACTACCCCTTCACAACTCGACAGCAGCAATAGTATTAATACAACCAGCCCCCGAAGTAAGGCTGTATTTACACCTCCCATCCATGTTTGGCCTGGCACTAAACCCTTCCCTTGTTAAACCTAGGACTCTCCACCACTCAAGGTGTTTGTTCAACCCCCTACCCGAAAATAAGGTGTTACACTATACACCTTCCCTGATTTACAGGCTATGCACTCATCACCAACCTTGTTATAGAGACATACACCCCACACCTAGAACTGGAAATATTACAACACCTTCGCAGATTTCAATAACAGCTATATCACACAATACTGGTTACGTAGAGATCTACCACCTACATTCACTCGATTACATATGCCCTCCCCACACTACTTAGCAACTATACCCTACACCCTGAGATGAATATTAACACTAGAAAACTACCTGTTACTAGTGGACACTCCACCAAAAATTTTACTTTACACCCACCCCTCCGCACAGTGACAAGGCACTTTCAAAACCTAGCTTCAATAAGGGGTCTAGCTGACAACCCAACCTGTATAGCCATGCCTCACTACTCACTCACTTTACAAACCATCACTCCCCCACACGGAGGCAAGTTGTAACTATACACATACACCCCTATACAAGAGGCTGCTTATATACACCTTACCCTTGTTACATGGACATGCCTACCACACATCCACCTGTCACTAAGACACACCCCCAGCAAAATATTAAAACCTCCAGAAAGTAGACAAGGCTGGTTAGTTGATACCTATACCTATTACTCATGACTACTTCAGCCCACTCCTCACTCTAGAGCATGGCAACCACCACACAGCAAGTTCAAATAATCAACTCGCAAGTAGATCAAGGGCCCTTAGTTGATAACTATACCCTTATTACTACTATGCTCTACACCCTCCTACCTTCAGACCAGGCATCACGACCACTGAGCAACGTAACTATACACATCAACCTCCGGCAGAAGTGATAAGGGCTGCCGTGTTGATCACCTTTGGACTTGTTTTTACTTATGGACATGTTAACATCTATCACTCCCACTTACAGAGCACCTGTACCATGAGCAATTCACACTATACAATACACCCTCACGAGACAAGGGGGCTGTTAAACCTTCCTCTTGATTACTTACGCTATGCTCTACACTCTACTCATCTCACCCTTACCAGGCCAGCCTCCCGACCAATGAGCAAGTAGTAACTATTACACTAACACTCCAACAGAGTAGATCAAGGGCTGGGTGATACTTATACCCCTATACCTTGTTTACGTCTACTCTACACCTACCACTCCCGTAGGCGCACTCCCGACCACACTGAGCAAGTTGTAAACTACCAGCGTTTTCTTCAGACCCATTGGTTTTCGGTTCATCATCATTCTGGGTCCAAGTTTCAAGCAGAAGCTGAGGTAGATAGCGGTTATTGTCAGTATCGGCAGTGGACTGTTTACGAGGAACCAATCTTTCGTCCTCGGATCTGTGAAGACAATAGTGGTAGAAACATTGTTCCAGTCGGAATTTCCGTCATGATAACACAGGAATTCACGCGAAAAAGTCATATCAATGGAAATCAAATGGGCATTTCTCTGTTTTTTTTGTCTTTACGAACGTATCGCACAGGTCGTACCGCTAAACCAATTTCGTAAATGTTTAAATACTAACATCCTAAACCAGTTTCGTACGTTCTGTTAAGACTTTAAACTTAAGTTGTCACCATTCAAATATACAAGAGATTTTAAAGTGGAATATTTTGTCGTGTTTGCATGGAATTAACTGAAATGTATAAACTATTATATTTCGCTTTCTGGAATTCAACTCATACATCAATCTTACAATGCCGCGGGAGATTTTGGGGTTAAGCTTGGAAGATAAAATCGTTTGTTGGATGAGCGAAGCGAAGACTTCAATTTCACCGACCCCCCAAAAAATTTAGCTCGGGGTTTTTGTGTTTTGTTTTTTGTTTTTGGTTTTTTTTGTTTTTCCGTCTGTTTGTCGCTCTCTACGGGCAAACGGGATATGCGATCTTGATGAAAATTTGACACGACCTTCGTTTTCTCTGAACTTAGACTTGCCACGTTTTGGGTACAATCGAAGAAATATTTCTCATGAATATCGCACTTTTACGATTTTTTTCGATTTTAGTGCGAGATTTTCGTGACATTTTGGGCCCATTCTGACCAAACGGGTGGGGCTACAACGTTCATATTTCACAGGACATTAAGGTAATGGTGATGTATTTCTTTCTAAAAGAAAAAGTTGAAAAAAATTAGCCAGAATCGAGAGAAATAAAGCTTTTAATATACGTTTTTTGACTTTTTTTGCGATATTTTCGTGCCATTTGGGCCAATTCTGACCCCAAACGGGTGGGGCTACAACGTTCATATTATACATGGGACATTAAAGTTATGGTGATGTAGTACCTGTTGAAAGAAAAAGTGGAAAAAAATTTTGCCAGAATCCATTTGAAATAAAGCTTTTAATACAAGTTTTTTACGGTAAATAATAACAAATTGACAAGAAACAAAAAAAACTTGAAAAACATTCACCTTCGATGCGTAGGCAGCAAAAACAAAGCACTTGCAAAAGTAAAAGATATCCCACGCAAACTAAAACCTTTAAAAAGCTCATCCATCAAAAGCGGCGGGACTTTAGCGTTTTCCTAGTATTTAGACGACACAATTAAGTAACACGCTAAGTGGATCCATGCCTATGAAGCACCACTGGTTTTGAGTATATGGCCCTTGAAAACACTTTGACTTTGGTCTATGTAAATGAAATTCAATTCAAACACAACATTGCAATGTAATCGTAGACTGCAAAACTTTTGATCACAAACAAAAGTACAGTTTGATATGTAACTACTGACCACTGTTGGTATCCATGAATTGTTGGTACTCCTGGACAGCTCTCGTCCAAATCAGCTCGGTGGCGTTAGGCATAGCTCAGCAAGGATCACCCACCTGCAACAATGGTCGCTTGTTGGTCTTGTTTTTAAACTCTCTGCTAAACATTTAGCATTTCAAACTTGTGATGTGTATCTATGTCCATTGATTCTTGGCCTAGGAATGTGTACATTGTGATGAATGGTTAGTGCTGGCAACGAGGCACGGTTGCTCCTGATTAGCTTGTTTTATTCTGCCACTGCCCGAGGGTGGAACCGTGTCTTGTCTGTTTGGTCGGCTTCTCACGTTTAAAACAAAAACATTCTAGTTGTTCGCTCGTAGACGGTAGTTGGCTTGGACTGATTTATAGTGTATGCCCTCACTGAAAATCATTCATACTGCGTTAGTGTGAGATAACTAAACTTCACGCAATAGGTTCATGTGACCTCGGCGATGTGCACGGAACACCACATTTCTATAGAACATATGGAGGCAGCAAGGTGAAGATATATTTTTACCTTTGTTATAAATGGCTTAGTTAACAGTTATTCATTTGCAGCCTGCTTCTCTTTGTTCATCGAACAGCTTACTTGGGATCCTTGAGATGAATGAAGTCTCCCGCAAACACGGGAATACTAACCTCACATTTAAGTTCTGAAAATTTAATTTTTTGGGATGAGCGAAGCGAAGACTTCAATTTCACTGACTATAGCAGAATCCGGGCAAACGGCATAAGCGATCTTGATGAAAATTGGAGGGGACCTTCGAGATCTCTAAACTTAGAGGTGTATTGTTTTTGGGTACAATCAAAGAAATATTTCTTATGAATATCGTACTTTTACGGTTTTTTCGATTTTTAGTGCGATATTTTCGTGTCATTTGGGCCGATTTTGACCAAACGGGTGGGGCTACAACGTTCATATTATACATGGACATTAAGGATGGTGATGAGTACCTTTTGAAAGAAAAAGTTGAAAAAGTTAGCCAGAATCCATAGGAATAAAGCTTTTAATATAAGTTTTTTTTCGGTAAATAATAACATTTGACAAGTAGCAATAGAAACTTGACAACAATCACCTACAATGCATAGGCAGCAAAACAAAACACTTGCAAAAGTAAAGATATCCCACGCAAACTAAAAACCTAAAAAAAAGCTCATCCACCAACGCGGCGGGACTCAAGCGTTTGCCTAGTATTTGAAAATTATTGTACAAAATCTGTACATGCAAAATAAAAAAAAGCACAGTCAAAAATCCTGGCAGGGTTATTTCGGAAATAACGTCAAAACAACTTTGCTAACAAACCTTTCAATGTACCGTCTATGCTTGACTTTTTCTAATTGTTGCTATGGCTGTCATGGTTGGGGCGAGGCTGCAAGAGACGTGGGTTCTAATCCTACATTTAGCAAGGGTGTAAGATTAAATTTATATCTCTCTACAGGTACTAAAAACTCAAATTCTGCGCTTTCAGTATAATCTTAGCGAAATAAAGAATGTCAGCGCGCTTAGACTATACTTTACGTCCAGTGCGCTGCTTGTGGTGGAATATTACTCCCCTACTTGTTCCACAGCAGATCCCTCTAACTTGGTCTTACTTGACAGGATAACTTCTTTCTTTTGCTAAACATAAGATGGAGATTAGATTAGATACTCACTATATTATATTGCTAAGGCGGAACTGGTATGTTCGGAGGCAGATACTGGATTTGCATAACATTTTGCACGGGCGTATACGTACTCTACTGCTGACCTTCATTCTTAGTCCACGTGTTCCCAGCCGTCCCACGAGGCAAAGTAATCTCCTTCAAGTGTCCACCTGGCGCACTTAGAATGAAATACCTCCCTCCCCCCTCCCCAGGCCGCCTTCTTATACAATGCTCTGCCTAACTCCGTCGACATTACGTCTGAACTCTATCTTTTTCGTTAGTCTAGCGTTATTACCTTACCTTCCTATCGCCAAGTTTATATTTTAGTTGCTATTCAAATGTTGATAAATTTGTTATTGACTATTAACTGGTGTTATATTTTAAAACATACTTGTTATCTATTCGTTAATATGCATTGTTGTTTAAGTTTAACAAGTTTGCGCCCAGAGATATAACTAGGAAAACGCTCAGTTGGACGCGTTGTTGAGCGAGCACCGGTACGTGCAACACGACCCGAGTACGACATTCCCATGACCGATTTAGCTGAAAATTTGTAAAATAGGAGAGAATGGATAAAATCCACCGCCATCTAGAAGATCTTGACATCATTTCTTTGGGAAAACGTTACAAAAAATAATACACTGCTTCCTCGATAGTATTTTGATTACTTCTAGGTGGCAGTGCATAGTGCGAACCTCGTGCGAGTTTTCGTTGCCATGGCAACGTTACTTTTGTTATAATGTAATTTCCATCTACACTACTTATCGGATCAAAATAAAATTAACATATTCGTGACCGGACGGACATTCTAAATGATTTGGCTACCTCAGATTTTGTCGCCGTTTAGTTTTAAAAAAAACTTTAGATTAACTGTAATGTAACCTTATAACTTTTTGAACGATTTTGCCACAAAACTAATGGCATTCAATAGGGAACGAAGCTTGCGGATGGTCAAAATTTCAACTCGATCCGAGCCTCCGTTCGACCGCTATCATGAGCCAAAAAAGCTGCGCGACTTTCCGTTGCTATGGTAACTGTACTTTGTTATAATGTAATTTCCATCTACACTACTTATCGGACCAAAATAAAATTAACATATTCGTGACCGGACGGACATTCTAAATGATTTTGCCACCTCAGATATTGTCGCCGTTTAGTTTGAAAAAAAAAACTTTCGATTAACTTTAACGTAACTTTTTAACTTTTTGAACGATTTTGCCACAAAACTATACAGCAACCCGCATAGGTGGTATGTACATGTGTGCAATATTTCAGGTCGATCAGAGAAACGGTGCGACCTGTACCGAAGCAGTAACAGAAAAGAAAAAAAACAGACATTCGAGCCATAAGAGTCAAGTGGAGACGCTCGCTACGCTCGCTCAATAATATGTTGTATGATTACATTTATATAAACTAGGAAGCTTCGCAAACGATTTTTTTAGTCGCGTTGATGATGAGCTTTTTTAAGTTTTAAGTTTCCGTGGGATCTCTTTACTTTTGCAAGTGTTTTTTGAGCGCATTGTAAGTGATTGTTGTCAAGTTTCTATTGTCACTTGTAAATTGTTTTTATATACCGAAAAAAAATAATGTTAAAACCTTTATTTCTATGGATTCTTGTTAACTTTTTCAACTTTTTCTTTCAAAAGATACTACATCATTATAACCTTAATGTCCATGTAAAATAAAAACGTTGTAGCCCCACCCGTTTGGTCAAAATCGGCCCAAATGTCACGAAAGTATCACACTAAAAATCGAAAAACATCGTGAAAGTACGATATTTACGAGAAATATTTCTTCGATTGTACCCAAACACGTGGCAAGTCTAAGTTCAGAGATTTCGAAGGTCCCCTTTAATTTTCATCAAGATCGCAAATGCCGTTTGTCCTGTAGAGAGCAAACAAACAGACAAAAAAAGAAGAGCTAAATTTTTTGGGGGTCAGTGAAATTGAAGTCTTCGCTTCGCTCATCCAATAAATAAATTACATAAATGAAACACTATTTCTAGAGCAACAGTCACCACTTACCACAAACTCAGCACTCACTGTGGCGAGCTGGCCTTAAATATTGCCTCCAACAGGATGGTTTTATAGGACATTCAGCCTTGATGATGAATGCTACTTAACATGAGAGGTTTACATTATTTCAATGGGAGCGTATTAATGTCATTGAAGCAAAACTATTTTATTACGGTGGGTGGAGTTTGACCGGTATTTGAATCGCGACAATGTCGAATCACATTAAGTTTAGTGACCATGTACCTAGTTGCACATGAGATAACGTTCTAATGATGATAAAGCTCATACTATTGTAATGCCTGGGAGACTTTGGGTCAAATGAAACATTAGTTGTTGCCGAGTTAAGTCTATGTTTACGTGAACATGTTATAATTGCGGTAGAACTTAGCCCTCATCAACCCGAGCCAAGATAGTAATGCTGCCACACTCTTAATGTTTGTTCCGACCTAATCGTCAGGTCTAAAGCGATCGAAACACGTGGATATTTTCTTCCCCTGCAATTTCTTAATTGCATTTTGGCCATTGTTGACGTATTTGACAGCATTTTCTGTAAAACCTCTATATATTGTTTTGTTATTTGGGTAAGTGTTGCAACGGATCAAAATAAATGTGGACAACATTATAATATTGCCGACGATATTTCTGCTGCATACTTTAAGTGCTAGTTGTATGTGCCATCTATGCACTCCTGTATTTGTTATTGTATCACTGCCAGGTATAACAACGCGTCGTGTCCAGGCGCAGTAAACCCTGACATAATTTAGAAATGTGTGGTGGACCCTCTTCCATGATGTGTCGCTCAGCTTGTTACATCTCGTTGTCGTGACGCAAGACTAGCCACAATAGACAACTGGCCTTGTTTCCAAAAATACAGTTGACATATTTAATAATTCATATGACATGCTGTAATAAACAATGTGTGGTTCGTCGGTCTCGTGGTAAGCGTCTCTGCTTCCAATGCAGAAGGTCCAGGGTTCGATACCAGGCAGAAGTTTTTTTAAATTCTGGTTAGGACTTTATTTTATCAGTTCTTAACTCATTACTTTGTAAACGGTGACTTTGGAGCCGTCCTAGCAACGAAGCACATAATAAATTCTAAAGTGGTTCCGAATGAACCTTGTTGATTCTTGCGCTGTCCGCGTGTGGAATCGTGTCCAGCTTGATTGATCGGTGTTTCTAACGTTAATATGCCGGTCTCTAATTGGTCGTTGTTCTTTCGTCGATGGTGACGGCGCCTACAGGATAGTCTTGGTCTGTCTAAATTTAATTGATTGATTGGTTGGATATTGCTTAACGTCTCATATTTATGCAACTTGACTAATCGAGACGAAGGGAGGGACGTAAGGGATGACACGGGGGGACAAGGGGTGGACACTGGACAGTGGACAGACCTGTGCTGGTCAGAACCAGCCACAAGCGTATGGGGAGGGCACGGGTTCCCCCACGTCGTGGTCGTCTCCGTCTGTGTCATCATCCGTCCGTGTTGTCATTGTCGTCGCCGTCGGGGAAGTAGTCAAAGGGAAGGGGAAAGTTCCCCGACGACGACCCAGAGCTCGCCATTAGTTTCAGGAAGTGAAACTCCCCTAATCACGGGCCAAACCACGAGAAGGTTGAGAGTTAGAATTGAATGTCCTGCCAGAAATCAGTTCTGTGACAAAGTGGTGTAACACAACGAACCTACGACCCCTCAGGTAATCGATAAGCTCTCGTTGGATACTTCTCTAAATAGTTAAACTTCGAAAAATAACATTTAATAAACAAAAACATACTCGGCGATGGGTCGCCTAATTAAAGTGAAACACGATTTCTGATCTCACTTGGAAGTAAAAAAATTAATTAAGAATAAAAAAACTAATCAAGACTAAAATCACTCAAACTTGAATGATTACTCTACCTAGGCGTGAACCTGGTACTCAAGTCTAAAGTTACCTAACCAGTTCATAACACACTCCTATAACTCACCAAGACCCACAAAATTGAGAAATCGTACAACAGCGAAGACAAACATCTCTGAAATACAACTTATAATTTATACTAGATCTAGGATGACATTACAACAGACAATCAACGGTTCATAAGTTAAACCAGAACGGGCTATATTGCATGACACAAATGAATTTCCTTCATTGACAAGGAATACATTTCAAACCCTACCTATCAGTACTGATGTCTAAAAGCGAAATGGATATCTAGTTAAGATATCTCTTGGTCTGATGGACAACAGTAAAGTTTCCCGAAAATTTATGGAAATATAATTGTTAATAAAACTTAATTTAAATACTCATCACAAATGATCATGACTCCCATCGAAACCTTATGAAGTCGAAGAAGTCCGACGTGTAGTTCCGTAACTTGCTGCGTATTTGTAGACGATCGTAGTCTTGTATTGAAGATCCTGTCTTGAGTTCGTATCCCGGCTGTGATTACTCTTGAGTTCAACTTTCCCTTGATAATGTTTGAGCGGTGATAAAATACGATATTTTATCGTGCGAATAACTCAACTCCGACCGTACGTTTTTAATGTTTCACACTTGCCCGATATCAGCATTCCAAGTCCAACAACCAAGTTTTTCCTGTATCTCACACGGTAAACTGTCAGACGTTCAATAATGTAAAACACGCCTACTTTTATCGGCTCAGTTCTGTTCTTACTCGTCTTTATTACCAAAGCACTTCGTTCGACGTTGCTGGCTCAGGCACTCACGAATGTTCCGAGTTCTTATTGTTGATGTTATCTCTAAGCTCTTTGCAATTAAAATTCGCCATTTATTCTTCAACTAAATGCATTTACGAATTCCGAAACCAATTTACATAAAAACTAAGCCTCGGCCAAGATATCGAATGGTAATTAACTGTTCCTTATATGTTCCTATATTTGGATTCATAAACAATATTATCCTCACCGATTTCCTTTTTATAATATTTCAATCTGTATTTCGTTGTAATACAACCACCAAACCTTGCTTGCGTTATCGCGTCCCTAAACTCCAGGCTACGCGAATATAATCTTTCTCGGTTCCTTTAAAATCCCAACTAACTCTCGGTCCAGATATCGAATGGTTCTAACCCTTTCTGGTTATCGATGCTGTCTTTTATCAAGTCCGTAGGTTTATTAATATGCTCCTAAAGCATGCAAAAGTTCGTTTACTCACGTATCCCTGGGCTGGGCTAGCCTTATAAAATGTACCTCGGTTGGTTATCGTTTTCGTTGATTTCTGGTATTTCTTCTTGGCAGATCGCCGTTCACTTTCGATTATCACTTTCGCAGATTTTTTAACACGCGTTTTCTATATCCAAAGTGTTCTTTCCTAGTACACTTTCCCTAAGTTTTACGCAACGTCTCAAATCGCCCACGCACACGACCGATTTCCAACTTCACGTCTCAAAGCTCTCACGACACACTGCCGACAAACGCCGCTCTCAACAATAAAAAAAAACCGATCGTAGCGTTATGATAACCAATCAAAGACCAACACACAGCGTCATTAAACTGAACTAGGTCCAAACAAATGTCCGGGTGACGCTACATGCGAAAATGATGAAATATGACCTTGGCATTTTCTAGAATTTAATAAAATAGATTGACATAGATTTTATTTTAAAATTGTTAAACTTAAGTGAATCACATGATTCTTTTTATGAAATCAAATGAAATTTTCTCTAGTTTCTGATTTAAATCAAACCCGTTCTGTATTATTAGTATTTAATTAGTTTATACATGGTTTCCACATTTAACCCAGTTGCCTCAGTAGTAGCCTCGAACCAGCTCATGAAAAATACACATCTCTCCTTCCACTGACCAACGACATCGACTTCGAGATACAAATCGATCTTCGACCGACCAAAGCCAAAAGACCTAAGTACACTCAGAGAGAGGCCGTATAGTCTCAGTGGGTAGACTCTAAATACGAATTTTATTATTTATTTCGCATTATATTGGTGTTTACAATTTGATAGGTTTTGAATATTACCGCACTTAGTACATGGAGATTAGTCCTGACGTCGTCGGGATTAAAGGCATGCGCTGTAGGCCTAGTTCCAACTGCGTGGAGAGCTAGCTGCTAGCTCCGCCCTATCCGGATGACGTCACATGTTGTTGCTGTCGGGAAGACAGATTCAAATGTATCTTGTCAAATTCTGGAGCTAATACGAACCTGACACTAAAAAAACAAACAATTAGTCTATTTTAAGTTACACTCATTGGAATATTCAAATGATGGAATGAAACACAGTTCCCTATTGTAGAGGCTATAGCCAGAACGCGTATTAATAGTGAAATCAGTTCGACATCAATAAGTCGTACACATTGAAAACAAAATATATATAATAACACTCTAAAACGAAGTTCGTATGCAATACAGTCCACTTAAATATCAGAATATAATACGGGGAGTAAATTTTGAACGATTCTCTAATCAAGCGAGTCAAATGGATGTGAAATTTTAAACTAGGAAAACGCTTAAGTCCCGCCGCGTTGATGGATGTGCTTTTTTGTAAGTTTTTAGTTTGTGCGGGACCACTTTTTCTTTGCAAGTGCTTTTTGAATGCATTGTAGGTGATTTTCGTCAAGTTTCTATTGTTACTTGTTAATTGTTATTATAAACCTAAAAAAAACTCATATTAAAACCTTATTCTATGGATCCTGGCTAACTTTTTCATTATTTTCTTTTAAAAAGCAATACATCACCATAACCTTAATGTCCATGTAAAATACTAGGAAAACGCCTAAGTCCCGCAACGTTGATGGATGAGCCTTTTTGTAAGTTTTAAGTTTGCGCAAGACCAATTTTTCTTTGCAAGTGCTTTTTGAACGCATTGTAGGTGATTGTTGTCAAGTTTCTATTGTTACAGTCTTGTTAATTGTTATTATAAACCTAAATAAACTCATATTAAAACCTTTATTCTATGGATTCTGGCTAACTTTTTCATCTTTTTCTTTCAAAAAGCAATTCATCACCATTACCTTAATGTCCATGTGAAATATGAACGTTGTAGCCTCACCCGTTTGGTCAGAATCGGCCCAAATGTCACGAAAATATGGCACTTAAAATGGAAAAAATCGTAAAAGTACGATATTTATGAGAAAAACTTCTTCGATTGTTCCCAAAAACGCGGCAAGTCGAAGTTCGGAGATTTCGAAGGTCCCCTCCAATTTTGATTACGATCGCATATGCCGTTTGCCCGGAATCGTGCAAACAAACAGACAAAAAAAAAAATTATTGGAGCTCAATTTTTTGAGGGGTCAGTGAAATTGAAGTCTTCGCTTCGCTCATCCAATTCAATGTCAAATAGGGCGGCGGGTTAGTGCAAAGAAGGAAGATATCTAGACTAGGAAGCTTCGCAAACGCTTTTTTTAGTCGCGTTGATGGATGAGCTTTTTAATTTTAAAATGTTAATATTAATTTAAAATAATAAAAACATATTAACACGGCCCATACAAAGCAATCATTAGGTCTGTTGGATCTTTGATTGTTTGTAACAAGGCTGTGAGTAAGGTATAAAATCTCCTGTGAAGTTTTCATACAAGGCTGTGAGAAAGATCTAAAATCTATATTTTCGTGCTATTTGGGCGGATTCTGACCAAACGGGTGGGGCTACAACGTTCATATTTCACATGGACATTAAGGTAAGGGTGATGTATTGACTTTTGAAAGAAAAAGTTGAAAAAGTTAGCCAGAATCTATAGAAATAAAGGTTTTATTATTTAACACCTCAAAAATCACAAATTAAAACCTTTATTTCTAAAGATTCTGGCTAACTTTTTCAACTTATTCTTTCAAACGTCAATACATTACCGTTACCTTAATGTGCATGTGAAATATGAACGTTGTATCCCCACCGGTTTGGTCAGAATCGGTCCTAATGTCACGAAAATATCGCACTAAAAATCGAAAAAAATCGTAAAAGTACGATATTCATGAGAAATATTTCTTCGATTGTACCCAAAAACGTGGCAAGTCTAAGTTCAGAGAAAACGAAGGTCGTGTCAAATTTTCATCAAGATCGCATATGCCGTTTGCCCGGTAGAGAGCGAACAAACAGACGGAAAAACGAAAAAAAAAAAAAAAAAAAAACACCCGAGCTAAATTTTTTGGGGGTCGGTGAAATTGAAGTGTTCGCTTCGCTCATCCAAAAATTGTGTCTAATACTTAAGAGTATGTTAAATCCAACCAAATACAAAAATTAGTAAAAAAAAACGGCAGCCAAGCCCTCCTTCAAAAGTCTTCGGTTGTGAATGCTGTGAGATATAGAAGTTGAGCCAAGCTTTTTATTCTTTCTCCCTAGTTTCGCTTTGAAAATAAGTAAGATCATTTCGCCTGTTGACGAGCGCCAAGCCAACGATTTTTGTGGTAAAAAAGTAAATTTTTTAAACTCGAAATCATAAAAAAATGGCTTGGCCATTGAATTTGGTTCATGGCCAAGAATGTTACTTTTTTACCACAAAAATCGTTGGCTTGGCGCTCGTCAACAGGCGAAATGATCTTACTTATTTTCAAAGCGAAACCAAGGAGAAAAAATGAAAAGCTTGGCTCAACTTCTCTATCTCACAGCATTCACAGCCGAAGACTTTTGAAGGAGAGCTTGGCTGCCGTTTTTTTTTTTTTTTTTACAAATTTTTGTATTTGGTTGGATATTACACCTTTTTGTTGTTCGTTTGCTATCAAGGTGTGAATGATGGACTTTGAATGATTAAATTTGTTAAGTTCAAAGTTGTTTTTTGATATTTTTGGGCCCACGGTCCCCCCAAAGATACCCCTTGTGTTTTAAGCACTTGATATTTATAATGGTTAAGAGCATGTTTAATTTCAAGCTTGTACAAATTACTACGCCAGAGTAATTACGCGTTTTGATTTTGATTTTGATTTTCCCCGGTCCCAATTGCCCGGTTTTGGTCATATGAGGTACATCTGAGTGTGGCCCAAGTTTCAAAGTTCTAAGATGAACCGTTTTCTCAGTATAGCGTATTATTCATCAGAGTACGGAATTACCTACTTTTGATAATTTTGATTTTCTCCGGTACCCGTTACCCAATTTTGCTTTCCATATTCCAAAGTGATAAAGAATGAGAGATATCAAAATGTATTCCACGTTTGAAACATCTCAGTTGTAGCGTTTTCTTTGAATGATTCATTTCTTTAAGTTCAGATATGTTTTTTGTCAATTTTTTGGCCCATTGTCATCCCCAAATTTAGCACCTTGTGTTTTGAACGCAAAATATTTATAATGGTTAATAGCATGTTTAATTTCAAGTTTGTACAAATAACCACGCCTTGGTAGTTACGCGTTTTGATTAACATCCAAATTTTGATTTTCTCCGGTCCCTGTTACTCGATTTTGGTTTTGAAAGCAAAAGTCACTGCGTCTGAAGTACATCTAAGTGTGGTCCAAGTTTCATAGTTCTTACATTTACCGTTTTCTCTGTAGGCTAAATTAATCTCCGCAGAGTACTCCTAGCCACCCAGCCACCCAGCCAGCCACCCACCTAGCCACCAGCCAGCCGAAAGAAATTTGACGATGTTGAGAGCCTTTTTTAACACAGAACGAGTTGTCGGATCGGGTTGATTTTTTTTTTTGGTATGTCATGGACCACAAACCAGGTCATATACCGAGTTTCAAGATTGTAACTCTTTTCGGGGCGGCGTGTGCAGATAGCTGAAAACCCCCCAACTCTGGTAGCTGTATACAGGGCTTTAGTTCGTGTCGCCTAAGCAGTCGCATGCGCTTGTCTGCCGGGCGACGACCGTCGCCCTAGAAAAAAAATCGATGGCTCCAAACTAAATTTCTAGTAGTGTTAAAAATACTTATTCAGAAACAAGGAAAACGCTAAAGTCCCGTCGCGTTGATGGATGAACTGTTTTGTAAGTATTTAGTTTGCGTGGGATCTATTTACTTATCAAGTGCCTTTTGAACGCATTGTTGGTGATTGTTGTAAAGTTTCTATTATTACTTTTAAATGTCATTAAAAACCTAAAAAAAACTCATATAAAAACCTTTATTCTATAAATTCTGGCTAACATTTTTAACTTTTTCTTTCGAAAAGCAATACATTATCATTATCTTATAATGTCCATGTGAAATATGAACGTTGTAGCCCTACCCGTTTGGTCAGAATCGGCCCGAATGTCACGAAAATATCGCACTAAAAAACGAAAAAAATTGTAAAAGTATGATATTCATGAAAAATATTTCTTCGATTGTAACCAAAAACTTAGCAAGTCTAAGTTCAGAGATTTCGAATGTCGTCTCCAATTATCATCTAGATCGCATATGCCGTTTGCCCGATAGAAAGCAATCAAACAGACAGAAAAAAAAAACACCCGAGCTAAATTTTTTGGGGGGTTGGTGAAATTGAAGTCTTCGCTTTGCTCATCCAATTACAAAATTAATAACAATAAATTCAAAATATATCAAAAGTATGCTACCGTGAAAATGAATACAACTGCATTTTGCAATATCAATCATACAAACAATACAAACATAACAACATATAACATGTAACAACAACAATTCATGTCAAGTGGTGTGTCTTCTTCTGAAATAGGAGGATAGGAGAGAATGGATAAAATCCACCGCCATCTACTTTATTGTCTCGATACCCCCGGTGCACTCAGGAGGGCTAAAGCCCTCTATTAGTGGCAGGCTGTATCGTCTCGATACCCTCGGTGCACTCAGGAGGGCTAAAGCCCTCTATAAGTAGCTAGACTATATCGTCTCGATACCCCCGTTGCACTCAAAGGGGTTCGTTTCTGTGTTGTTTTCCTATTTTCGTCGTGCAGGGTTTTTTTTCAAGTGGTTCTACTATTCATGGTTTGCACGTACGTCACATCCGCCTGTCAAAACTTCGCCCGCCGCCATTGTGGTGTCATTGGATTCAGTAATGGCTGCCTTAAACATGCAAGTGCTACCTAATTATCGGAGCAAATTAACTGGCCATGATAAAATACGGTATTTAAATAAGATAGAAATATGTGGTGGTATCGATCCTTATGATATGGTTTACAGCAAAATGAGCTGTGACGTGAAATTGTGGCCAAATCTTGAACACACAGACATAGTAAATTACCTTGTTCTGACAACAAACAGTGTGTCAAAAGACCAAATGAAAGCTTATAAATCTTAAGAAAGCCACAACTTTTTTACTGTGGATTTGTGGATCCCAGTATCAATGTGAAGAAGATGACAGATGGCAACATTCTGCTAATTGCGAAGGTAAGAGAAGCGAGAGCAAAGCAGGTCTAGGCTAAGCTCCAAGTCTGGCAGGGGGCGAGGCCCTAGCCTAGTACAATCGCATCATGAGGCCCCATAGCATTTGTGTATTTAATATCAAACTAGGGCCTAGGCATTGGCTATAATTATCCCTTGCAAGGCCAAGCCTAGGCCTAGGCTAGGGTCATTGGCAGGCCTAGGCCTAGGCCTAAGATCCAAGTCTAGGCCTAGGCCGGCAGGGGGCGAGGTCCTAGCTTTAAGGCTTAGGCCCCTAGTAAAATCGTGGCATGAGGTCACATAGCCTTGTGTGTACCTATTTAATATCCAGCTAGGGCCTAGGCCTAGGCAATAATTATCCCTTGCAAGGCCTAAACTCCAAGCCTAGGCTATTATCTCTTGTACAAGGCTTGGGTCCTTGGCTTAGGTCTAGGCCTATGAAAATCCTTAGGCTGTTACCAAT